>PVHT021183632.1:7269256-7291754 GCA_004024745.2 Catagonus wagneri
ATACACACAGGCGTGCACACATACACACAAGCACGCATGCACAGACACAGAGACACACAGGCGTGCACACACACACACACAGACACAGAGACACACACAGCGTGCACACACACGCGCGTGCGTGCAAAGACACAGAGATACACACAGGCGTGCACACATACACACAAGCACGCATGCACAGACACAGAGACACACAGGCGTGCACACACACACACACAGACACAGAGACACACACAGCGTGCACACACACGCGCGCGCGTGCAAAGACACAGAGATACACACAGGCGTGCACACATACACACAAGCACGCATGCACAGACACAGAGACACACACGGCGTGCACACACACACACGCATGCACAGACACAGAGACACACACGGCATGCACACACACGCGCGCGCGTGCAAAGACACAGAGATACACACAGGCGTGCACACACACACACAAGCACGCATGCACAGACACAGAGACACACACGGCGTGCACACACACACACACGCATGCACAGACACAGAGACATCACGGCATGCACACACACACGCGCGCGTGCAAAGACACAGAGACACACACAGGCGTGCACACACACACACACGCACGCATGCACAGACACGGAGACACACAGGCGTGCACACACACAGAGCCCTGGGCTGGGCAGTGATGGTCACATGGCTTACCCCCTCTCCCACTCTGGGGCAAAAGAGGAAAAATAAACACAGGAAGGTCCCTCTGTGACAGCTTTCTCAAAAGGCACTTTACAGCTCTTCCAGTTGGTGCTCAGGAAGCTAGAAAGTCTTAAGAATCATAACCGTTGGCACCACTTGAAGCAGAAGAGATTAAGTTGAAAAGCACCCATAAGTGGTTGTTATATCGCAACAGCATTTATATGAAAGTATGAAAATATCAATTCTCTTTTTTAAAAAGAAAGTTATGCAAACAAGCTCTATGGCATCATCGTCAACGTTTAAAAAATACATGTAGACACTCCCCCACAGCAGCACCGTTACAGCCGCTCCTTCCCTGACCTGCAGGACGCAGGACACAATACACCCCCTCCAACAGCCTCTTTTTCCCCGAAGTTACAGATGTGCGGGGATGGGGACAAGGTGAGCAGGGCGCCGCCGAGGGGCAGCGGTGACCAGGACCGGCTCTGGCCTTGCCAGCTCTCGCTGTGTGGCCCTGGATAAGTCACTTGCCCTCTCTGGGCCTCCCCCATCTCACTGCGAAGTGGGAGAATGGAGGGGAGACATTCATTCAAAGGCCCTGGTCCCAGCTCTGACCTTCTAGGGCTCCAGCGACACAACCCGTGAGCATTGGAGCTCGGCTGCCTGCGCCTGAGGCCTCGGTTCCCACGGCCCATGACTCTCCCATCGCCACCTGCAGAGAAGGGCCCGTGGGCTGGTTTCTAAATCTCAGGAGCAAAGTGTGCTTTCTGAGTCAGCGCCAAGAGTTCTTCCATCAACACTGTTTTCCTGCGCCCTGAATGTCTAGCTCTTCCTAGTTAAGGGGGCCCTGGGTCCCCGCACTGAGAGACGAGGCTGGGCCCGCACTAGAAAGGAGGGGGTCCCTGTGTTCCCGAGAGGAGGGGGAGGGGCGAGATGCTCAAGCTCTGGACCCCTTGGGTCTTCAATTTCCCATTTAAAGCCTTCCTTGGTCTATAACACTGATTTCAAAGGCTGAGGAGTCCCCTCTGCGGAGCTGAACAGACAAAATCAACCTGTAAAGGGTGTGCCCTCAGCATTGTTTTATTTTCTTTTTAGAGCCACACCTGCAGCGTACGGAGGTTCCCAGGCCGGGGGTCGAATCAGAGCTTCAGCCTCCAGCCTACACCACAGCCACAGCAATGCCAAATCCGAGCCACGTCTTGGACCTACACCACAGCTCACAGCAATGCCAGATTGCTAACCCCCTGAGTGAGGCCAGGGATCGAACCTGCAACCTCATGCTTCTTAGTCAGATTCGTTTCCGCTGCACCACGACGGGAACTCCCTCCAGCATTTTTTTAAAAAGGGAAACTTGACGTCGATTTAGGGAAAATATGATCCAGTTAAGAAGCACTTAGGAACCGTTCCAGAGTTCCCTGGGAGGAGGGAGATCTTTCCAGCCTCAAAGCCCAGGTGGTCTGTGGGCCTGACTGCCACGCCCCCGTGAAGAGGGCCTGGTTGTGGCGCCTGGACCTGGGTCCCTTGTGGGTGCATGGGTGGGACATTCTTGGCCCAGAGGACCCACCTCTCTCCAAAGTCCCTTCTGGGAGGAGGAGGGACAGACAGGCTCAGCTCCACGGCGGACCTCTCGAGCCCTGGTCCCTGGTGTGGCAGATGCTCCCCTCTGTCCCTTCAGCCTGAGTCTTAGATGATAAAAAACTCAGCCTAAGGGCGACGGAGGTGACACATCTTTTTGGGCACCGTCAGGTGGGTGCTACACGGATCGGTCACCCTTGGGCATCCAAATCTGAACAGTATGATTTCTCTCTGTCATGTTCTCCCTGAACGGGGCCAACAACACGTGGAGCGTGAGCTTAACTGTTTCCTGAAGACCTGGCGTCCTGCGCTCGGACCTTCATCGCTGGTCCACGCTATTCGGGCCCCTTGCACTTGACGTCCCCACTCTGCGGGGCTTTCTCAGTTCCGGGTCTGATCTTTGGGGTTCTTTTCCTCCCGGTCTCACCCTGCCACTCGCCATCTTTCACCGCTGCCACTCAGCTTGCCCTGGATCGGCACCCTCTCAGCTCTAATCCACAGCATCTAATCCGCTGACAATTTAAAGACGACACCAGCATGGTTGTTCTCACTGTGCGTAAAGCAAGAGTCACTGGGCTTCTGAGTGAGGGCCAGTGTTGTTCTTCCAGGCTGACAGCTCAGCGGCCTCTTCAAGAACATCTGGGTGGGGAGCTTGCCTCCCGGATAGGAGGAGGTGGCCATAAAAGCGACATGCTATTGCTCCTGCTTTCCAGGGCTGACTGCAGACCAAGGCCGAAAGGCCACGAGATCCCGCTGGACAAGTACACTGCTGGGAATCTTCCCAAAGACAAATAGAGGTCATATATGAAATCATACAGACTGAGCATTTACACACAGAGCATATAAAAATGCTGTGCATTATCCCTTAGTCACACAGGGTACACATTTGGTATAAACAGACTAAGAGAATACCGTATAAAAAGTAACATTCTTCTGAGACCACAGAGAGCGTATGTACACGGATGCAGCCGCGCGGGCTCCCGCCTGCCCCCGTTTCCAGTTTCCCTGGCATCCCCTGGAGGAGCCCCGGGGCCGATGGAAGTTTGGAGAAGAACGTGGCACGCGTGGCCCGGGTGGGCTAAGTGGGTGGGGGGCCGTCGTAGCGGAGCATGAGCGTGAAGGAGCGGGCGAAGTTGTTGGCCAGCGAGCAGCTGCGGTTCTCGTCCCCGACCGGGAGCAGGAAGAGCAGCAGCAGCAGCAGCAGCATCAGCAGCTGCAGGGGGAGCGCCACGCAGCACACCTTCCGGCAGAGGGCGCCCAGCCCTCGCCGCCGCCCAGTCTGCGGAACCAGAGAGGAGACGTGAGTGGGCGCAGGGGCTCGGCGTGGGCGGGCGGGGCCCGGGAGACGGGAGGGGCAGCAGAGACTCCGGCCGCCGCTCCACGCAGGCCTCAGTTTTCCCATCTGTGAAGTGGGACTGCTGTCAATTCTGCCGGAAACAAAGATCTCTAGTTTTCTCAAACCCCTTAGGGCATGAAAGGAGGAATGGGTTACAGGCTTTGTTATTCCATAAATCTCTTCCTGGGTATAAGACTCCTGGGTATGAATCTTAAGAAGGTCACTCAACCTACACCACAGCTCACGGCAACGCCGGATCCTTAACCCACTGAGCAAGGCCAGGGATCGAACCCACATCCTCATGGATACTAGCTGCGTTCGGTACTGCTGAGCCATAACAGGAACTCCAAAGGTGACCTTCTTCTGGGTCAGGGTTTATAAGTAAGAGAGCAGCTCCCTTGCTGTGATCTATTGAAATCAGCCCTCCACATAGGGGTTTGAAAAAATAATAACAAAACAAAAATGATTGTCGCCATCTAAATTATGGTCGTCATCACCATGATCATCATCATCACCGCTACCATCACCATGATCACCAGCATCGTCATCTCCACATCATCATCATGTTCTTCAGCATCACTTTCTTAAACTCCACCTCCTCTTCCTTGTTCTCCTCCTCCTCCTTGTTCCTCATCACCATCTTCATCATCAACACCCCCAATATCACCTGAGAGCTAACCTCACAAGTCCAAGTTCCTAATGAGCTTTTTTTGCTGCAATGGCCATAAAAGAGGCTAAAGGATATTTCCTAAATTCTGGAGGGACTGGCTGGGTTGCAGCTTCATGGGGTCCAAGATCTGGCCACTTAGTAAGGTAGAGTCTCCACAGTGAAGATGCAGCATGGTGCAGGACAGGGACATAGCTCCCAGGAATTTGGCCCACTAGGCATCAATGCCAACTCTTTCACACACTAGCTGTATGACTTTGGGCCAGTCAATAACCTCTCTGAGCCTCAGTTCCCTTCTCTGCTAATTGGGGATAAAACACCTACCCTCATTTGCCAGGCTGTGGTGAGGACTCAAAGCAAAGTATATTTAAACACAGATTAAAAAGTATAGGTGCTCTTATTGCTAGTACTGTTATCATAGAATATATCCATTGGCTCCCCGAGGAATCAAAGGTTCACCTTCCAGGGCACAGAGTCAAGTGATGACGATATTGGCAACGACACACCAGTGATGGTGGGGATGATGACGGCAGTGATGATGGTGAGGATATGGTGATGAAGGTGATGATGGTGAGCGTGGTGATGGTGAGGGTGATGATAGTGATGATGATGGCGGTGAGGATGATGATGGTGGTGAGGATATGATGAGAATGATGATGAGAATGATGACGGCAGTGATGATGATAGTAATGATGACGGTGAGGAGGATGATGATGATGGTGAAGATGATGACGACAATGATGGGAGGATGCTGATGGCAGTGATGATGGTGGTGATGGTGGGGATGATGGTGACAGGAAACGCACAGGTGTTCCTGGGAAGTTGTGATCTGAGTGCTTCGGTCTCTCCACCTCTCCTTCCCGAATCATCTCACCCACTCTCCTGCCCTCTCCTCCACCTGGATTGACCCTATGCCTCTAGCTTCGGATGTCCTCACTCATCAGAGTCCTTGGATGTGGACCACGTACAAACAGCCTTGTTATAACGTACACAATGGAGAATCGCTCCTGCCTGCATTTATTTCAGCAGTGGCTTTAGGATCGGAGCATGATAAAGCCATTTAAACAGCTGAAAGAGCATGAGATCACAGAGCAGGCGGGTCTTCATGCAGCTGCCGGGCTGAGTCAGACCCTGCTGGCGTGTGCTCCCGCCCACCCACTCGGCTGCCTCAGTCTGTGGGGCTCTAACTTGACTCTTTGTCCTTTCGTATTGACTTCACTCTATTCCAAATCTCTGACCCATCCAGAGAAGGGCAGAGGGTGAGACACCTTGTAGGCTCACCCTAGCCTGGGTTCACAGTCAACTGAAAACCTGTCATTAAGGGCCTTCTATGTGAGATCTGTTTCTAAGGATCCCGCTTCTGTTTGCTTCTCCATTCGCAGAGCCAACACTTTGCTTATTTCAGTGAGGAGCTGGGCCTCGACCACGATTCTCTGAGGAAAACATCTTTGACAGTCCAAAGAGTGTTCACATTTACAAGTGTTGACAGAGGTGGTCTTTTTCAAGGACACCCACTGGCTGCCCTGGATCTATTCATTTAGAGCTCACATCATCACTGTGAGCCCTGAATTCTAGAATGCTGCATATGGAAGTTCCCTTGCCGAGGGTCAGATTGGAGCTGCAGCTACCATCCTACACCACAGCCACAGCAATGCAGGATCTAAGCTGCATCTGTGACCCAGGCTGCAGTTCACAGCAACACCAGATCCTTAACCCACCGAGCAAGGCCAGGGTTCGAACCCATATCCTCATGGATACTAGTTGAGTTCTTGACCCCCTGAGCCATGATGGGAACTCCTAAAATGCTCTTTAAAATAGAAGGTACATTTTACTACAATTTTCAAATGATTAGAAAACTCCCACATAAGCACAAACACACGCGCGTACACAAATAGGCATGAACCAAGAAGCCAGCAATTAACTTTACAACTCAGCTCTTCCCACATCTGGGAGCTTCTCTGTGCCTTGGTTTCCCCATAGAAAGTACTATGTGTGTTCTGCCTGATTAAAACTCTCCAAAGAGAGAAGGGGGTTCCTCAGGAAGCGATAAGCTCCCATCCCTTAGCTGGTCGACCAGAAAGCCAACAGCGCGTGGTGGAGCAAGGGAACAGGTAATCAAATATTTAAGAGCCCTTCACTATCTCCCCGGGACCTGAGGCTCTAGGGTTTTGAGTTCAGGCAGGGTGAGTTTATTACAGGAAATGGGACCTCATCTTCTGCCACTGGTGAAAAGGGATGTGGGGGAAAGAAAAGGCTTGGAGTTCTGGGTTCTAATCCGGTCCTGTCACTTCCTAGCTGTGTGACCTAGGGCAGGTCACTCAGCCTCTCTGAGCTTCAGTGCTTTCGTCTGTTGGGGAAAAGGGAGACTGACAGTTTCCGTACCAGAGTCTTAAGGATAAATGGTGCGGGCTACGCTCAACACGCACAGCCGGTGCTCGGCAACTACTCATTCCTTTCCTCCCCCAGCTGACGGGCACCAGGGCAGACGGGCAGCTCCTCCCAGGCCCTCGAGCTCCCCCTGCCTCCAGATGCCAGGGGTCAGATACCATCAACCTCCTCAGCCCCATCACAGAGGAAAACCTGTGCTCCCTAAATGCAAACTCTTGGCCCCTTAAAGGCCCTGACTCGCTCCTGCCACTGGGCCTTTGCACAGGCCATCCCGTCCGCCAGAAGACCCATCTTTCTTCAGTGTACCTGGTTCGATCCTACCGATAACTCCAATCCCAGATTATAAGTCACTGCATCAGGGGGCCCTTCCCTGCCTCTAGACCCAAAAAAGCCTCATTACACACTCTCAATAACCCAATACCTTTCCTTCGGGTTACTGATTGTCTTTTTCTTTTTTCTTTTTTGGCCGCCCCAGGGTGGCCTATGGAATTCTGAGGCCTGAGTTCAAATCTGAGCCTCAGCTGCAGGCTACACTGCGACTGTGGTTTCACAGGATCCTTTAACCTACTGTGCTGGGCTGGGGCTCGAACCCACGTCCTCGGCGTTGCAGGGATACCCCTGATCCCGTCGCACCACAGGGGGAACTCCAGGTTACCGGTTAAAGTCTGTGTTTCCCTTGACTCCTTGGAGGCAGGGTCTACATTGGTTTGGTTCATTGCTGTTTCCCAGCAATGTTCAAGAAATACTTGTTGGAAGAATGAAATAATGAATAAAAGGGCCATTTCCCTTCGTGTGCATCTGGCCGCCTGCTCTTCTCTCGGTGCCCACGGTGCCCACGCAGACACCCACTGGCCTGTGAGCTGTTTGCACGGTCCCCATCTGGGCTCCAGGTGTTAGCACACAGCGAGCACACCCCAGCCCCTCGCTCGCGGGCTGCCTGAGCTCCTGGGCAGCTCTGGGAGGTCCCCGTGCCCATTTCTCAGAGGGAGAAACTGAACCTACAGGACATAGCCAACCCAAGGGCAGAAGGACAGACTCAAATCGCCAGCACAGCCCCACAACCAGGCTCTTTCCACCATCCCACACGGCGTGTTTCTCATGAGATACAACAGCAACCGTGACAAAAGGACACCGCCGGGGGTGGGGGGTGGCCTCTGTTGAAGCTGGTCCCACCCTAATCCGGGGCCCCCAGTGTGGAAGTGCCACTGCATCACCACTGGGGCTTTCAGGGTCTTTCCGGGAGCTGACCGGGCCTCATTCTCACTACAAAGAAGCTTCCAGGCCAGTGCCAAGAGCTCAAGGTGACGGCCAGGGGCCGGTTTTTCTCTGGCAATTCAAGATGGGCCACACCAGTGCCCCACTCGACCCTCATGAGCAGCGAGTTCAGTCCCTGAGGGTCCCTCTGACAGACACTCAGCCACCTGCTGGCTGGTTCCCTCTCCCGGGGTTTCCTCTGGAACCCCAGCAGGGGCCGTGTCTGGGGCCCCTCACCCCCCCGCCTGCCCCCGGCGGTCTCCTGGGCGGGGCCTGCGCACAACGCCTTGAGCATCTTCTTCACTGAGTTCTTGGTGCCAAAGCCCTGAGTTAGAGCCCAAGACCCCCTTCCCAGGAGCGTCAGAGGCTGCATGCAACAGCTCCCACCTGGGGACAGGACGGCAGCGCCTGGGGCGGGGTGGGAACTGGGTTCATTTGATCTCCTGCCTGGGGCAGCTCTGCATGGTTAGGCCATGGAACTCTATTTTCTAGCCCCCTGGTTGGTTTCGGAGAGGTGGGGCTGAGATGATCTGAGCTGGCCTTCGGGAGGCGGTCTGGTTCACTGATGGGAAGAATCTCGTGATGACACAGCCGGAGTGAGGTGACCTTGTCATCACTCAAGCACGGAAGGGGCCCTGCCCAGCAGCAGATGAGTGGGTACCAGGCTGCTGCGCCTTCCTTGCCTCACCCTCGGCCCATCCATGGTCATCAACAAACAATAAAAGAGAGAGAGAGAGAGAGAGATCTCAGGGTCCTGGGTGGGGGAAGGAAGTAAATCCCAATTTCGCTGGAAGAACTAGAACTGTAATAAGCAACCCCATTCCAGAGATGGGAAAAATTGAGTTTTAAAACCTGTGAAACACGGGCAAGTGAATAAGATGCCACCCTCGGGTCTCTCAGCATCTCCATCCATCTCTCAGGGGCCACAGCAGGGGACCCACGGGAGGACTTCGCTGACCACCCGCCCACTCCCCTCCGGCCCCCCACTCCCCCTGCAACCCCGGGCACGCGGGCCTGCCTAGATCACCGGGGCAGACACAAACACGGGTAAAATCTGTTGCACTACACGGCTGTCTCAGGTAGGACCACTCCTCTGCCCCGAGGCAGGAATTCAGTGAACTCACAGCCCAGTGGGAACTGGAAAAGCAATGACATTTCATGCGTCTGAAGGCTGCCGGCAGACACATCCGGCGGCACTGAGCTGGCAAGTGTGTAGGCAGCTGCAAATTTAATAAATCTTAATTATCCTGTTTATATAAACAAGCAGGCTGAAGGCACTGACGTAGTTGGAGCCTTCAGTGGCTTGGTGCGGGGAGAGAAAAAAAGCATGGAGAGCCAACCGCTCATAAATAATTTGCTGTAGGTCAGGGTTTGGGGGCTTTTTGTTCCCCTTCCCTTCGGACTAAAAATAATATATGGAATGTTTTTAAGTTGGCAAGACGACAGCCTCGGAAGACAGCACCCACCTTCTACCTGTTAGGCCGCCTGTGTGCGCACAAGGGCCTTCTGTGCAGACCTGACACGCATGTGCACACGCCACCCGGCAGAACACCGCCAGAACCGCACCGACTGGAGGATCGCCCAGCCAGCCACCCCCGGAAGTGGCTCTGCCCCGCGGCTCTTAGAGGAGCAGGGACAGTGTCTGGAGACGTCTCCAGGGTCCTCATTTTCATGGCAATCGAGAGCCTGCTTTGCGCGAGTTTACAATGAGAACTTGACTCTTAGTTCGATGGACCCCTGTTTAATTCATTGGAAAACTGTGGTTAAGTGACTCGCCAATGGGTCACACTCACTAACGGTGGATCCTGGATTCAAATCCAGAGCATAAAGCAGCGGTTCTCAAAGCCTGGTCCCCAAGCCAGAAGTAGCAGCGTCACCTTGGAAGCTGGCTGGAAATACAGTCCTAGGGCCCGCCCCAGACCTAACGCATCTGAAACTCTGGGGGTGGAGCCCAGAAACCTGTGATTAATCAAACTGTCACATTAAGGAGCCCCAGAAGGCCTCTGCCTAGTGGCCTCTGGGTCACTTGCTTCTTCACAGGGGGCCGAGACCCATTAGCTCAAAAGCCAGCCCTAAACTCAAAACTTTCACACATCCCTTTGTTTTCAATCTGAAGAGGCAGGGGTTTTTTTTAGCTATTTTGAGCCTGCTCGCTTTGCATACCCCCTGCAACTGTGCCCAGCGTCTGCCGGCCACAGATCAGAGCCACCTTGCAGATGTAAAGGCCACAGGCCACTGCTGCCCTTGGGTGCTCTCTGACCAGAGGCTCCTTATTGCGTCTGAGCAACAGCAGCCCAGCGGCGCGCGTGCGCCTCTTTCCCGCCCCCGCCCGCACGCGCAGCCTGCCGGGCAGGCCCTGTACCTAAACTAGTACTCGGCACAAAGTCAGCACTCAGTAAATATCTGTGGAATGAATGAATGAACGAACGAATGATATGATGATACTGAACACAGGGCTGGGAACACTCAAGCTCCCAAGCTCCCGGGAACCTGAGCCGCACTGCAGGGCAGGTATCAGCCAGTCAAGCGTGCCCACTGCTCGCCCAGACGCGACTCCCCCTGGGCTCTGGCCTGGGAGCCACAGAGACAGGGGACACCTGACCCTGGGCCCCCCGAGTGCCGCCAGAAGTCACAGGCTGGGCTGTGTGGGCCACCCTGCCCTTCCTGAGGTTCTCCCCTACCTCATCAGAGCCCCTTGTTCTTCTAAATTAGGGAGGAACCAGGGCTTTCAGCTCTTCTCTAGAGAATGAACCCTACAAGTTCCCATTGTGGTTCAGCGGAACCGAACTCGACTAGGATCCATGAGGTTGTGGGTTTGATCCCTGGCCTTGCTCAGTGGGTCAGGGATCCGCAGTTGCTGTGAGCTGCATTGTAGGTCACAGATGCGGCTCAGCTCTGGCATTGCTGTGGCTGTGGGGTAGGCCGGCAGCTGCAGCTCCAATTTGACCCCTGGCCTGGGAACTTACATATGCTGCACCTGTGGCCCTAAATTGAAAAAAAAAAAAAAAAAAGAATGAACAGTAGTTCTCGTGAGCTTCTAAATTTGTTCATGGAGTAAACAGTGATAATTACCTGCAACGATAGTTCCATTTTACAGATGGGGAAAGTAAACCCCAAGAGTCAAAGCAACAGGCCCAAGGCCACACAGCTGGTGGACGCGGGGCCCAGAGCACAGCGGTGGTCTCCTGACTGTGCCTGCTCTGGGACACCCGCTGACCTGCAGGTAGAGACCCAAATACCAGCTGGAGGCCAAGAGGTGCAGGCGTACGGAGCCTCTGGGAACCAGACCACAGCACAAGGGGTCTGAGGGCCCCGGGGCTCTTTGGAGCAGAGCCCGCCGCAGGCCCACGTCCTCATGAACCCACACTTGGCAGGACAAGAAGCGTGCTCTCAGAAGAGGTGGCACTGGGGACTCAGTTTCCGCTGGGCTTTTGCAGAAGTGGAGGGAGCCGCCAGGCCCCGAGAGTGCTTGTTCCAAGGCACAGTGAGGAAGGTAGGCGGGGGCTGAGGACTCCGAGACGGGGACCTCTCAGGGGTCCTGTGCCTCCCCTGAACAGCCCCTCCAACCTGGCCGAGTCTGCCTTTCCTCGCGCTTACCATGGCGGCAGTGACGCCTCCCGGGTGGCCGTGGAACTGCCCTGACCGCGATTTGGCAGACTCCTGGCACGCAGTGAATGGTCAACATGCAGCATCTAGAGTAATAATTACTACTCCTCATTATTACTATGACCACTGCTCTTACCGTCATTGCTTTGGCCTGCCAGCCCTGCTCGTCCCAGAGGGCGGAAGTGGAAACGCCGGCTGGCGGAACGCAACGAGCACAGCCACCCCCTCCTCTTTGGTCCCCCTGAACCCCGTATGCCGTCTCCTACTCAGGTGGCCCAGAACGCTCCAGCTTTCCTGGGACAATCCTGGTTTAGGCCCGTTGTCACAGATAATTATCAGCAGGGTCCTTGCTCACTGCTCCCAGGTCCTGTCACAGCCAAGTACATTCTGCACGTCCCTGAGAGCAAGGGCCCTGGGGCCCAGGACAGTGCAGCCCGGAGCCGACGCCATATACGCATTCCTCAGACCTCTTGGAACCTTCCAGAAAGCCCAGGAGTCCTGCCCCAGCGACACAGGCCCACCAACCCTGCAGACGCCCTGCCCTCTAGCCAAGCGGAGCAGATGGCAGACCCCGTACCTTTTGGAATCCAGTCGGCTCCCCCGGAGAACTCCCCGTCTGTTATTTTAGGAAAAGAGAGGAAAAGGGGGGTGGGGGAGAAGTTAAGTGAGTGAAACTTAAATCCCAGCAGAGCCTGTAATGGAATATTCATTTTGTCAGGGGAGTGTTTCTTTAAAACTCCTGGTCATCTGGACAGGCTGAACCAGCAGGTGATTCAATTTAATGAGCTTTTTAACGCACTTCGGGCCCAGGTGGGATTCCGTCTGGGAAGGCCTGGGCCAAGGCCATGGGCGCGCTGACCTGGCTGGGGCTGGGCTGACACCTAGTGGCCGGCGTGGCTGCTTCAGGGCCAGCAAAGCTGGAACCCCAGAGCTCGCAGCTCCAGGAGGCCACCCCCCAGCCACCCACCCCCTCCTCGGGTTAAACTCTGTGCCTCTGTTTCCCTATCAGTTCTCAGGGAATAAAAACAGTACCTCCTTTATTAGGCTGTAATGAGGACGTGGCATTTAACAAAGGCTGTTATTAGTGTGGCTACCCCCATTATTTTGTATGAGACCCGGGGGCCTGAAGGGGAAAGCTCTGTCCTCGATGTCACAAAGCAGGTTAGTGGAGGAGGGGCCCTAGATCCTAGGGGTCCCAGAATCCACTCCAGGGTTCCCGCCACCGTGCCTCCAACACCAGGGTGTGTCTGAAGCTGGCTTTGCCCCTTACTAGCACGGGGAACTTGGCTGAGTTCTTTAATTCCCCAGAGTCCCAGATCCCCTCTGCAGGCTGGAGATGCGATTACTCTGGCCGAGGGCTGCAGGAAGCACTAAGGCAGTGCTTCCACCACTGACTCACACGGGCACCAGCAAGTTGTTTTTCTTTTTCTTTTTACAGCTGCACCTGCAGCATTTGGAGGTTCCCAGGCTAGGCGTCGAAATGGAGCAGCAACTGCCGGCCTACATCACGGCCACGGCAACACCAGATCCGAGCTGCATCTGCCACCTACACTGCAGTTTGTGACAACTCCAGATCCTTAACTCACTGCGAGGCCAGGGATTGAACCCTCAGCCTCACAGAGACTATGCCGGGTCCATGACCTGCTGAGCCGCAACGGGAGCTCCTGAAAACACTAAATGGGACGATGCACATACAGGTTTCAGGTCGGAAGGGAGCAAAGCTGTCATGATTGGAGCTCCTGTCTCACTGAGTGGCAGGATGGCCAATGACAAATTGCAAGTTAAACGCCCAGGACCCACAAGTCTGCATCTGCTCTCACTGAGTGGTCCCTTCAGCCCGGTCTGCAGAGACACGGGGCAGTGTGGGTGTGGGTCGAGCTGTGTCTCCCCCGGGGCCTGGGACCAGCGCATCCTGGGCACCTACCAGCAGGAGGCTGGAGTCCTTGAGTTTGGACTTGTACAGCATCCACCGGTAGCGCAGATCCTCCAGCTCATCCGAAGACCCCCTTGCTGGTCCGAGACGAAGGAGGTTTTCAAAGAGATGCTGGCCTTCCGGTACCCGATCCTCCAGCTCCTAGAGGGGAAAGACAGGCTCAAGGGTAATTTCCAAATGGCCAAGGGGGCCCCACCTGGTTGGTCAGGAGGAGCCAATCAAATGTCACTTAAGGGAGTTCCCGTCGTGGCTCAGTGCTTAACGAATCCGACTAGGAACCATGAGGTTGCGGGTTCAATCCCTGGCCTTGCTCAGTGGGTTAAGGATCCAGCATTGCCGTGAGCTGTGGTGTAGGTTGCAGATGCGGCTCGGATCCCGCGTTGCTGTGGCTGTGGCGAAGGCCAGAGGCTACAGCTCCGATCAGACCCCTAGGGTCTGGGAACCTCCATAGGCTGCGGGTGTGGCCCTGGGAAAAGGCAAAAAGACAAATAAATAAATAATAAAAACATCTTTGAGGCTTCAAAGAGTGAACCAAAGAGGGCGGCAAAAGCGGGGAAAGGTTAAGATCCAGAGAAGTAAGCCCAGTGTCCAGACCTGCTTCTGCACTTAGGACATCTGCCTGTCTGGACCAAACAGCTGTGAAACACATCTAGGCTTCTGGCAGCCTCGCTGGGCTAGGGAGACAAAAGTCAAAGTCTGGGCCCTGCAGGACTGAAGACTCTGGTTGAGAATCCTCCGCTAGCTGATACCCCTAGAGGTGAATCAGGAGTCAGCTCAGACCTTGTTTAGGTTTGCTGCCCAGCTCCAAGTCATTTCAGGGGCCCAGGAAGCCTCATGTTTTGAAATTGGATTCAGTGGTTCCAGAATGATAAAGCCCCGGCTTGCCTGGCAGTCACAAACAGTCCCGTCTGAAGAATAGATTACCCTAATTCTGCAATTACTCTTACACCTGTTGGTCAAAGACCAAGTCCGGCACACACTCAAAGCAGTTACACACAGATACCAGTCATCAAGAACAAGAAGAGGCAGAAACGATACACAACAGAACATTCCTAAAATGATGTGAGATGCAATTATTACACACCCTGTGATAACAACTGTGTCCAGCGTGTCCAAAGAATTAAAAGACAAGCCTAGGAGTTCTTGCTGTGGCACAGCAGGTTAGGGATCTGGCATTGCTGCACGCGTGGCATAGGTCGCAGCTGAGGCTCAGATTGGATCCCTGGCCCGGGAACTTCCCATAGGCCCTGTGTGCAGCCAGAAAAGAAAAAATAAAAAAAAAACACAAGCCTAAAAATTTCAGCAAGGACCCAGAAGCTATAAAAAGCAGCAGAGAAGGTTTTTTAAAAAATCGTAGAATTTCTAGAATAGAAAATACAATATAAATAGCTAAGAACCTAACAGACACGCGTAATAGCAAATGAGACACAGCTAAACCAGTGTGTTAGAAAAAAGCTATCTAGAAAGCTATATGAAAAGAGGATTAAAAAACATATACCAGAGGGCAAAGCATGTGGGAGAAGAAATAACATATGTTTACTTTTTATTGATTTATTTATTTACTTATTTTTGCTTTTTAGGACCGCACCCTCTGCTTTTGGAGGTTCCCAGGCTAGAGGTCCAATCAGAGCTGCAGCTGCCGGCCTGCGCCACAGCGAAAGCACTACCAGCGAGAGATAAGTGGTAACAGAGTCGTGATTAGCGGTGGCATTTTCCAAGTCGGTGAATACAGCAGTAGGCTGCATGGATAGATCAATGGTTCTTTTAAAATATTTTGGGTACGGGAGTTCCCTGCGTGGCTCAGTGGTTAACGAATCCGACTAAGAACCATGAGGTTGCGGGTTCGATCCCTGGCCTTGCTCAGTGGGTTAAGGATCCGGCGTTGCCGTGAGCTGTGGTGTAGGTCGCAGACGTGGCTCGGATCCCGCGTTGCTGTGGCTGTGGCGAAGGCCGGCAGCTGTAGCTCCTGTTAGAGCCCTAGCCTGGGAACCTCCATATGCCACGGGTGCGGCACTACATAAAGGCAAAAAGACAAAAAAAAAAAAAAAATATATATATATATATATATATATATATTTTGGGTATGGAATTCCCTCTGTGGTGCAGTGGGTTAAGAATCTAACTGCAGTGGCTCTGGTTGTTGCAGAAGCTTGGATTTGACACCCAGCCTGGTGCAGTGGGTTGAAGGATCCAGCACTGCCGTAGCTGCGGCATAGGTTGTGGCTAAAGCTGGATTCAAACCCTAGCATGGGGAACTTCCATGTGTCACAGGTGCAGCCATAAATAAATAAATAAATAATGAAAATTTTGAGGCAAATCGTTTAAAAACTGTTATTTATGCCCAAGCCAGAAGAGCTTGCCAGCTATGCACACGCTACCCTGTTCGAAGCACTCCCTGGCAGCGAACACACCTCTGGGGGCAAAACCTCTGGAAAAGGGGGTCTTTCCTTGGGAACAAACCTGCAGCTTCGTTTCTCTGGTCCTCAAGTCCTTGGCGGTGGCAGCTTTCATGGCGATGATTCTAACCAGCTTGGAATTTTCCACCTGCAACCAGAGCTCAAACGTCCTCAGGAGCCTGGAGAAATCTGCGTGGCTGGCTTCTCCCTCCGGGTGCAGATGTGCCTGCAGAAGCGCACAGCGCCACCAAAGGTTCAGTTTCTGCAAACAGCCCCCTGGGCACGTGTCCAGCCAGGATTTCCGTGGGTGAGGCTGGTCTGTCCAAAGGATGCCTTCCCTGGTGTGGACCCTGGGTCTGGGGTCTCAGACTCCCTCTGTCCAGTGGCACAGGGAGCCCTAGTGCCACAGCCGGGCAGGCTCCCCTGAGACGGGAGGTGGCCCAGTCCTGAGCTGAGCACGTGGCCCCAGGCAGGGAGGGGACTTTGCTGGAGACACCTTCCAACCATCAACTGACTCGGGACCTGGTCTCGCCCCGGAAGCCCCACCGGACGACTCACCCGACGGTGCTGTCGGGAAACGAGATCCGTGGGGGTGACGAGAAACCCAGCCTTCGGGATGTTGTTGGTGAAAATCATTTTCTTCCCGGAATCTACCTCCGTCCTTTGCAGCTGCCGGTTTCTGATGAGGCTGGGAAGACAAATCAGCCAAGTCAACGCGGTAAGGTGATGGGGACCCCCCCAGGTCACGGAAAAAGTCACAGAACTGGGGCATCATGCAGCGGGAGCCGACTTCTGCTCTGGACGGTCCACGCCTGTCCTTCAGCTTTGCCAGGACATCCCAGGGCACCTGCATGTCCAGTTTCCTGCTTGAGACACACATGACTGTCATCGAGGTGCCGAGACCCATTGATGCAGGTGAGGCCCAAGCCAAAAAGGGCTGGAGGCTAACTCCCAAGCTGGGCTATCTCCCTGCTCCCAGTGCACCTGCTGCAATTGCCTGGAGATGCCCCGAGGCACCTGGCACCATGCCTGGCCCATAGCAGAACCCCAGCCACCTCTTCTAGATGCACGACTGAGCTCTCCCTGGATGGGAAGGGCGGGGGGGCTCGCCCGGGACCACGCTCAGAGCCAAGAGGTCCTCTCACCTCAGCAGGCTTTCCTCCAGCAGCCTCAGGGACCTGCACGACTCTGCCAGCTCCGCCAGCTCCTCCTGGACCATGGCGGCCCCCTCCGGAGAGGACTTCTCCATCACCAGCCGGCCGAGGGCTTCGATCAGGGGCAGCTGGGCCTCCTTCTCCGGGAGCTCGGCCAGCAGCTTCTGGACACACGGACACACACACACACACCACACAATAAAGTGTTAAGGAAGGGGGCCTCTGCTCCCCAGTATGAGAGCACGAGCCCTCAGACCTGCTTTTGAGGGTGCAGGGGAGGGAATCTGCCTTCCGGAGGCGGGAAGAGTCATCTTACCTCGACCTCGGCCTCTCGGGACTGGGCATCCCATGGGCCCGTGTCCCCCTGGTGGGCCTCCAGCTTCTGCGTGAGCACGGCAACCCACTGCCGCAGATCCAGCAGCTGGTGGCTGAAGGTGCAATGCTCCCGCACGCTCTGCTGGCACCTGTCCACGACGTCCTGCAGCAAGCACAGCCCCGGGGGCCCCGGCTGAGACCCTGGGCCACCCCCCCCCTGCAGAGCCCCCAGCGCTGCCCAAGCCCAGAAGCATGATGCTGCCCCAGGACCCCACCCAGCTGGCCCCCCTTTCCGCCCAGTGCCAGGAACTTACCCCTGAAAGATCAACTCGGGTATAAAGCACCTCTCAGCCTGTCTTACTTTTATGGAAAGTACCAAGTCTGCATGAGGGTGTGGGCAGTGGGAACTCCCGTTCACCCCCCATGGGGTGTTAACTGGTACAACCTCTTGGGAAAACTGTAGGTTGGTAGCTAATAAAACCGGATACAGGCATCTCTAGGTACGAACCGTTTCACCCCCGGGTGTAAACCAATAGATGCGAACACATCTTCACCAAAAGGCATGGGTGTGCTGTTGCCTGTGACAGCGCCAAACTGGAAACGACCCAAGCGCCCGTCAGAAGTAGATGGATAAATTTACTAAAATACATGCACACAATGGACTCTTTCGCCAGAGCAAGAACGAGCAATCTACACAGCAATCTAGTGCAGCGTCACGGAAGGGTTTACGACCATCACGTGGAGACCTAAGAGCTAGACACAAAATAAAACATTCTCCCGGATTCCATTGAAGTAATGTCTAAAACAGGCAAATTCAATCGATGCCGTGCCAAGTCGAAGGTCAGGGTTAGCTTCAGGAGTAGGCAGTAACTAGGAAGGGCACGAAGGGACGTATTTTTCTGTGTCTGGGTGCTGGTAATGCAGACGTGTTGTTTTTAAAAATACATCAAGCCGCATACTTAGATGTTCACTTTTCTGTCTATGATTATACAGACGCTGGCTGACAGCACTGGATGCCAGGCCCACTAGGAGCTGGGGACCCTTCTGCACTCTCACCACCATTGTCCTCTCCTGTCTCCTGTGCACCAGCATTGGACCCAGTGCTTCAATGGCCACTGCGCTTGCTCAGTGGGGTACGTACCGCCTGGGGCGGGGGAGGGCAGGAAGATCACCCGGGCTGAGCTGAGCGGGAAGTACTTATTAGAACTTATTAGACTTAAAAAGCACTGAGCACCTATAATAAAGGAGAGGCATACCTCTTTGAAGAAGTATTCAAACAATAAATAAAGGAGGTCCCATTGTGGCTCAGCGGGTAGTATCCATTAGGGTGCCCAACTAGCATCCAAGAGGCTGCAGGTTCAATCCCTGGCCTCGCTCAGTGGGTTAAGGATCCAGTGTTGCCACAAGCTGCAGTGCAGGTCACAGTTGCGGCTGGGATCTGGTCTTGCTGTGGCTGTGGTGTAGGCCTTCAACCGCTGCTCTGATTCGATCCCAACCCCAGGAACTTCCATATGCTGCAGGTGTGGGCCTAAAAGGGAGAAAAACCAAACCAAAACCGAAACCAATAAATAAAGAAGTAAGAGAGAATTAGAATATCGCCATTTTGCAACCCTAACGATGCTCAGCTAATGCTGTTTCTAATTATTATAACGATCCGTGAGCTCAGCACTTGCATGTCCCTGTCCAAGCTGCTGTCTGCTGCCTCTGTGGGCTCTGTGGCCCCTGAGCAAGGACAGTGATTCCTGTTTTCCGACCTCCCGGGCCTCAACCTTGAGACCTGCTTGCTCCTAATTTATTAAATGGAATGAAATGTATTCATCTAGACCTAGGGCCTCATTTAAGACCAACAACACAGAACTGCCCACATCGCACAAGGCTTTCCCCTGTCCTGCCGAAATAGCCACAAAGGTGAAAAACCTGTTTATCGTGACCGGAGCTTAGGATCTGACTCCACGAATCTCATCACTAGAGGCGTTTGTGGTTCCTGAGCCCATTCTGACCACCCCTTATGTCTCTGACCATCCTGAAGCACTTACCTTATTGAAAGGCATTATTTTATTTTTAAACTGAAGTATAGTTGATTTACAATGTTTCGAGTGTACAGCAAAGCAAATCAGTTATCTATCTATATTCTTTTTCAGATTCTTTCCTATTATATGTTGTAATAACAAGGCATCACTGTATTACAATTACTCTCCTTTTATTTCTCTTTTTTGATGAGAGAAAAAGCATTATATTAAATTTTAAAATCGTATAATATACTATCTATGAATTTCAGAGTTGCAAAGAGGATGTCAGGAATATTTGTTATTAAAATAGGGCATGCAAAAAAAGAAAAAAAAGGAGTTCCCATTGTGTGGCACTGTGGAAATGAATCCAACCAGTATCCATGAGGATGTGGGTTCGATCCCATCCCTGGCCTTGCTCAGTGGGGTTGGGGATCTGGCATTGCCATGAGCTGTGGTGTCGGTCGCAGACGACTCGGATCTGGCATTGCTGTGGCTGTGATGTAGGCCAGCCAGCGGCTACAGCTCCGATTCAACTCCTAGCCTGGGAACTTCCATATGCCATGGTGGGTGCGGTCCTAAAAAGAAATAAATTAAAAAAATTTAAAAATAAAATAAAATAGGGTCTGGAAGGGTGGCAGATCCTGACTTTGACTAGTTTTTTAAGATGTGACTGCCTGAGAGCCGGCTTGGCACACCTGGGACACTCGTTACAAATGCAGACCCAGGACTCCATTTGAATCAGTCTTAGGGTGGGGTCTGGAGCCTACATTTTAATTTGTCCTCAGGCCAATTTGAAGGAACTGTCCCCCTACCAACATCCACATCCGCTACCAAAGGGGCATCAATCCAATGCAGACCCCAGAAAAGATCCAGGTGGCCACTAGAGGGCACTGCAGACACAGCCACCAAGACAGCAATCGTGACGGGGCTACCACATGTGCAGCCTGGTCTCTCTTTGGCCTCCTGGCACACATGGAATTGTGTATTGAACTTGTCGCTGACTTGTTGTCCTGCCCACTAGAACTTAAACCCCAGGAAAGCAGGGGCCTTGGCTGTCCTGCTCATGCTGCCTGCATCCTTTGGTCCCAGAGCACTGCATGGCATACAAGAGGCACTCAATAATTGCTGAATGAATGAGGAAGGGAAGAAAAGAAGGGAGAAAGAAAAAGAAGGGTTGGAAGGAACGAAGGAAGAAAAGAGGGAGCGTGTCAGATTCCAGGGGCCTGATCTCTGTCACAGCACAGACCCTCCATCAGTTCCTTACCTCCAGGGACCTCTGCAGGGCCTGGTAGTCGGCAGAAAGCTGGTCCATTTTGTGCTGGTGATTGGGGTTGTCCTGGGTGAGAGACCTCGTGGCCTCCACCTGCGCCCCCAGGTCCAGCCCCTCCTCCTGCAGCCCCTGCAGTGGAGGAAGGAACCAGTGGGTTGGCTGATGGGGGGGAGAGGCTCCGAGTGGGAGAGACCAAGTGGGAGGGTCCAGGGGTGGCGGGACCCTCTGCTCCATTCGCTGTACCATATGGCTGTCTGTCTGATGGGTCCACTCTCAGGACTGGTGAGAATTTTAAAAGTGAGATGAAAAAACTCTGGAGACACCACGGAAATAAACTGCTTAAGACCAGAAGGCGCCTCTGGGGGACAACCTTGCGTCTGGACTCACACTTGATGACCAGCTCTGCTTGTGAATGATCATATTCCAGCTATAGTTTTAAAGCCCCAAATACACCATTTTTTAATGTCTTTCAAAGAACACCTCCAGTTTATGTGTGAACCATGCCTGGGTTTTAAAAAGATAATTGTCGGAGTTCCCGCTGTGGCTCAACTAGTCAGGAGTTAAGAACCTGACTAGTATCCACAAGAATGCAGGTTCAATCTCTGGCCTCGCTCAGTGGGTTAAGGATCTGGCATTGCTATGAGCTGTGGCCTAAGTCTCGGATACAGCTTTGATCCGGTGTTGCTGTGTCTGTGGTGTAGGCCGGCAGCTGCAGCTGTGATTCAACCCCTAGCCTGGGAACCTCCACATGCCATGGGCGCAGCCCTAAAAAGAAAAAAATAAAATAAAAAGATAATTTTCATTTCACATGCATTTTAAAAATCAGCAAGCTCCTTATCCAGCCAACAATGACTGACGATGAATAGCTATTTTTTTTTTTTGGCTGTGCCCATAGCATGTGGAAGTTCCTGGGCCGGGAATCAACCCCATGCCACAGTAACCCGCTACACCTCAAGAAAAGTCTTAAAACAGTTATTCTTAATCCTCAAGTCATTTATTTAACTGAAGGCCTCTGGACTCATTAGGAACACCTAGCAAAGTAACTCCGAAAACAAATATCCATGTTAGACTTTGGAACCACGGAGTTAGAAAAACAGAGCTTATCATTTTGTTGGGCTCAAGAATCAGCTGTTTGGAGGTGCTAAAGGCCTCGCCGAGGCTGGGAACCATCGGGCATATCTATCAGCAGAGATTCGGCGAAGATGAAAGGTCAGAGCTCAAGGAAGGTCTAGATTTCTGGCTGGGGCTGGCTCTGCTGGGTGCCGTTCCTGCAGGGGGAGGGGGCAGCCTCAAGGCGCACCTGAGCAGAGGTGACTCGGGCTCCAAGGACCTCTCACCTGCAACCTCGAAAGCTGGGCCTGTTTTCCAGGAAGGTCCCGCTGAAGCCCATTCTCAGCCTGGATCCTGAGTCGGAGGTCCGAGAGCTTCTTCTGCAGTGGCTCAAAAGTCGCCCCGAAATCTTTGTGCTGAGCGAGCGAGCTCTGTGGAGACAGAACAGTCGGTGGGCTGATCGGCTTTCCTCCAGGGCTCCCTGTGATCCAAACTGTCACTCACAGACTTGGACGCTCTTTTGCCAGCCTACTCCTGGCTTGCCACCCAGGCGCCACCCCCTCCAGGAAGCCCTCCTGGAGGCCTTAAGGGGGATGGATGCCCCTCTTTAGAGTCACCCCGCCGTCCTCACCTGACAGTTGTTCTGCCTCTAGAACAGGGGCTGGCAACCTACATCTAGTACCACCACACCCCAAGTCCCAGTGGAGGCCTGTGTTTGTAAATTAAGTTTTATTGGCACATAGCCACGCCCATTCACTTACAGAGGATTTCACGCTGCAAAGATAGAAGCTGCAACAGAGAACCTCTGTCCTGCAAACCCTACGATGTTTGCTCAGTATTTGCTACATAGACTAGTTGAGGCCAAGGGTGCGACACTCTTAG
>PVHT021183632.1:7292754-7330201 GCA_004024745.2 Catagonus wagneri
CTTTTTTCTTTTCTTTCTTTCTTTTTTTTTTGGCCACACTCACAGCATATGCAAGTTCTCGGGCCAGGGATCAAGTCTGAGCCACAGCTGTGACCTAAGCCACAGCTGTGGCAATGCTGGATCCTTTAACTCACTGTGCTGGGCCGGAGAGCAACCCCCTGCCTCAGCAGCAACCCGAGCCACTGCAGAGACAATGCCGGATCCTTAACCCGCTGTGCCACAGTGGTAACTCCTGCCTGCGTCTTCTTATCCCCCAGCGCTCTGCGGGGGACAGTGGGATTTGATCTGTGTAGAAGGGTGCTGGGGGGCAGAGGCAGACAGGTGAGAAGGCTGGGCAGTGATCCTACTCAGATTAGAGAGGAGGGGCCTGAGGCTGTGAGAACCAAGAGCTATGGCCGTGGCCACGCGGTGGATCCCGGTGGAGCCGGGCTCAGAGGGCATGGCTGGCCCTCTCTGGAAGGCCAGGCCGAGGGCGGAGGACCAGCCGGCCGTGCTCACCTGCAGTTTGCTCTTCCTCTGAAGAAGGCGGTTGTGCAGCAAGTCCCTGTCCCTCACAGAGGTGGCCACCTGCTCCAGGAGGGCCATGGCTTTCTCCTGGCCAAAGACACCGCCCAGCAGGTCTTTCTTCAGCTGCAGTATCGTCAGCTGCTCCTTCAGGCGGGAGCTCTCTGCCAGGGCCGCCTAGGAGTGACAAAATCTCCGTTAACTGCCAAACACGAGGAAGCGGGAGGCGGGGCCAGAAGTGCACCTGTTCGGGCTGCACCTGCACAGGAGGCTGGACCTCGGTGCTGGTTTCCAAGGAAGCAGCAAACACAAGGAGAAACAGGACGGCAGGAATGCGGTAGGAGGTCCTGAAGGTCAGGGTCATTCTGATTCCTCTTTCATCCCCCACATCCATCCTATCACCAAAGCCCGAGCAAGAATTCTACCTCCTACGTGTCTCGGAAATCCCTCTCCTCTCCATCCCACTGCCGCTGACTGTGACGCACCCCCAGCCTTGCTCACCTGGACCCCAGCTGCTCCTGACTGCCTGCGGCCTCCCAGCTGGCCCCCCTTCACCCCACATTTGTCCGTCCACACTGCAGCCTAACTTGAAATGAACAAGTTTGATCTTCGACTCAACGATCTGTCCATCACAAATAGCCCTGGGCCGTCCCCTAGCTGGCATCTGGGACATTTCAAGGGGGCTAAGGGCCTATGGGAGCATGATCAGAGGGAATTCAGGAAGGCTTCACAGAGGAGGTGGCACCTGGGTGGAGTCATGATGTGTAGGAGCTCACCCAGCAGAGAGGAGACCAAGAGGGGACTCGGAAGCCTCCTGTAATGGCCGGCTGGCTCCACCCAGGCAGCTGAAACTCTGTACAGCCCAGGTTCCACCTCCTCCAGGAAGTCTGCCCTGATCACATTCCCAGCCCACACTCCTTCCTTCTGCCCCAATGCCCTGTGCTCAGCCTTGGGCTCCTGCTTTCAATCAGCTGTTAGGAGTGAACATCTCTTGCGTCTCTAACCAAGGGCTCAGAGGCCTGGAGGAGGCCGGAGGTTTTGTCTTTAGCTGCCCAGAGTCCTTTCATTTGATATCTGATGGTGCTTCAGAGACACTGAGCTGGGCACGGGCCTGGGAGAAGAAGAACAGAGACCCAGGCCAGGCAGGTGACCTCCTGAGGAGGGCATGTGGTTTGTGATCAGTCACACAGAGGTCAGGGGTCACCCTCAACCTCCTTTACCCAGTCCAGACACAATGCATGAAAGTTAAGAATTCAGGGAGTTCCCGTTGTGGCTCAGTGGGTTAAGAACCCGGCTAGTAACCATGAGGACAGGGGTTCAAGCCCTGGCTTCTTCAGTGGGTTAAGGACTCAGTGTTTCTGTGAGCTGTGGTGTAGGTCATAGACACGGCTCCAATCCAGTGCTGCTGTGGCTGTGGTGTAGGCCGGCAGCTGCAGCTCTGATTCAACCCCTACCTTGGGAACTTCCATATTCAGCAAAAGCAGTCCTAATAAGAAAGAAAAAACAGAAGGGGGAAAAAAAAAACTCAGGCTGGGGAGCTGCAATCATGAATCTGGATTCCATATTACCTGGTGACATTAGGCAATTCCAAGCCTCAGTCTTCTCCTTGGTAACAGAGGGGAAGTCACACCCCAGCCCACGGGGCTGTCATGAGGCTTTGCCTATAACGCATTTAACATAGTGCAGGACTCAAATAAAAAGACAGATCGGGGGTTCCTGCTGTGGTGCAGTGGGTTAAGAATCCAACTGCAGCAGCCTGAGTCACTGTGGAGGCGGGAGTTTAGTCCGTGGCCCAGAGCAGTGGGTTAAAGGACCTGACATTGCTGCAGCTGTGGCACAGGTCACAGCTGTGGCTTGGATTCAATTCCTAGCCCATGAACTTCCACAGACTGCGTATGTGCCCATTAAAAAAAAACTCAGATCTTCTCAGCAGTTATTATTTAACCAGCTGTCATGGGTTGACTTATGCCCTTCAGAAAAGATATGGTGAGCAGTTCCCTTGTGATGCAGTGGCTTAAGGATCCGGTGAGCTCACTGCGGTGGCTTAAGTCACTGCTGTGGTGTGGGTTCCATTCCTGGCCCAGGAACTTCCATATGCCACGGGTGCATCCAGAAACAAATTAAAAATTTACAAAAAAGATATGGTGGAAAAGAAAAAAAAAAGAAAAGCTAGGGTGAAGCTTTAACTGCTCCCCCTCCTCTACTTGAGAAAGGGGCCTTATTTGGAGAGAGGGTCTATACTGGGTGACTTTTGTCGCCCATAACTGCACATGCTGAGATTTCCTGTGCACTCAGAAGTCTCCAGGTGGTTCAGTGAGCTCTTGCCTGACAGCTGGAGGACCAGAGCCACGCCTTTCCCTGCGGGGTGACGACACGTCATGCCTGGCAGGGGCCCTTCAGCCCTCTAGATGGACCCCTGGTTACCTCGATCTGCAGCAGGAAGGTGTGGATGGAAGGCGGGTCTGGCAGGCTGGTGGTGACATCCAGGAGCCTCTGGGCCAGAGCCCTCCAGAGCTGCAGGTCCTGCAGGGGCCGCTGGAGACGCTGCCACAGATCCACGCCCGCGGCATTGCGTAGCCTGCTGCTCTTCGCCTTCAGCCTGCAAGGGCCAGAGAGGGGGAACCCGGAGAGGGGAGAGCGGGTCAGTCCGGGGGCCAGGCCTTTGCCTGGACCCCCAGAGGGCCTGGCTCGGGCTGCTCCCAGTCCGGGCACTCTCCTAGTCCACAGGCTGATGGAGTGTCCTGGTGCCCCGAGGCCTAAGCTTTCCTGATACAAGGACACCGAACGTAAGCCAGTCTCCAAACAGACTTGAGGCCCAGCTTCTTAACCAGGGAAGTCAAGCCTTGAAGAGGAATTATGGAGACCCCAGACTGCTACTGCCTGGCTCTGGCATCTCCCAGAAGCAAACAAAATCCTTTCTTAAGATACCATCCCTCGGAGTTCCCACTGTGGTGCGGCGGAAAAAGAAATCCGGCTAGTGTCCATGAGGATGCGGGTTCGATCCCTGGACTTGCTCAGTGGGTTGGGATCCGGTTGCAGATGCATCTCGGATCCCGCCTTGCTGTGGCTCTGGCTGTGGCTGCAGCCAGCATCTGTAGCTCTGGTTTGATTCAACCCCTAGCTTGGGAACTTCCATATGCCGCAGGTGCGGCCCTAAAAAGAAAAAAAAAAAGATACCATCACCCTGGGCCCAAGTCATTTTTACAAGTAACTTTTCAAATACGGTGTCCGT
The DNA here is from genome assembly GCA_004024745.2 of Catagonus wagneri. Taxonomy (NCBI): domain Eukaryota; kingdom Metazoa; phylum Chordata; class Mammalia; order Artiodactyla; family Tayassuidae; genus Catagonus; species Catagonus wagneri. Next base: position 7,296,491 of record PVHT021183632.1, read on the forward strand.
TGCTTAGCCCAGGGAACTATACTCAATAACTTGTAATAACCTGTAATGGAAAAGAATCTGAAAAAGAACATATATGTATGATTGGATCACCTTGATGTGCACCACGCCTAACTCGACCTTGTAAATCAGCTACACTCCAGTTGTCCCCTGTCACAGATAACCAGCACCTGGCACCTCAAAAAGGGCAACGGGGCCGAGGGAGACCTTAGCCACCTGTCCCACTGCCCGCTCTGTGCACAGGTCATGCAGCGCCTCTCCCCCAAGCCGGCCGCCGCCTCAGCAGCCCCTGGGGGATCCAGGCCCTGCTCGGGATGTAGAGATGCGGGTGAGAGACTGTCCGCAAGGGGGGGCTCCCTGGATCAGACAGGGGGTGAGAGGCGTCACGGAGACACGTACGGCTGGGCTGGGTCCCAAGTGCCTCTGAGCCTCTCGTAGTAACAATGGCAGCGATTCAAACATACGCCGTGCTCAGCCGCACACGGGATGGGGCGGGTGTTTGGTCTGCTGGTCTCTGCTGAGAAGCCGGAGACCTGGCCGTTCGGGAGCTCGGAGGCCAAGGGGAGGTGGAGGCTGGTCTGAAGTCAGGCCCACGTACTGACGTCAGCACCGTCAGCGGGCAGGGCAGGTGCCGGCCTATTGAAAAGCCGTCCCTTGAACCATGACCTAGTGGGCCGTGCCCCCTGCAAAGCTGCCTGAGGAGACTTAATGGCAGTGAGTGCGAGGGCACTTAGCGTGGAACAAAAGCAAAGCACTGGCCTCCCTCTGGGAGCAAAATGCGAGATACTGTGAAAAGGGGTCTGTCACAACACCGTAAATCAACGACTTCGATAAAACTTCAAAATATGAAAAAAAGGAATTTTTGTTCTTGTGCACAGATACAGGTGCAAGGGTATTCATTGCAAAGCAATTTGTGTGAGTTCCCATTGTGGCTCAGTAGTAACAAACCCGACTAGTATCCATGAGGACACGGGTTCGATTCCTGGCCCCACTCAGTGGTTAAGAATCGGCAGTTGCTGTGAGCTGCGGTGCAGGTCACAGACTCAGCTCCGATCCAGCCAGCAGCTGCAGCTCCGATTAAATCCGTAGCCTGGGAGCTTCCATACACCTTGGGTGTGGCCATAAAAAGACCAAAAAAAAAAATTTGAGCAAAGCCTGGCAATAACCTTCCACCAGAAGGTAATAAATAAAGGATGGGGCTTATCAATGGAATGGGATAATATGCCAGTGTTAAAACAAATTAACTAGATCTATACCATGGATAAATATTAAAAATTTAATATAGGAATCGAGAAGTTGTAGGATAAAAAATTTTTTTTTTAATTTTAATTAAAAATAAAAAGGGATCAACGCCTGAGTCCAAGGAGGCCCTGTGACGGCCCGGCGTTGAAAAGAGCAAGTTATTTGTAAGCAGGGAGCCGGAGGCACAAGCCCCCTCTGGGCAGAGGCCCCTGAGAGTGGGGTCTGGGGTCTGGGGCCCCCAGCCCGCCCCCAGCCCGCCCAGTACCTCTGGTACTCCTGGATGGCGGCCACCACACTGTCCGAGAGTGGCTGCGGGTCCTGGGGGAAAACGACGAGCTCCTTCAGCTGGGCCTGCAGCCTGTCCACCCGCGGTTCCTCTGCGGCCAGAGCCGCCCGCGTCGCCTGCAGCAACAGACCGCACCCCAGGGAGCCGGTGAGGTTGGGCGCCGGGGTGGGCGCGTGTGCTCAGCAGGATGAGCCCGGCCCCGTGGGGGTGGGCCAGCCCGGGAGAAAGCCGTCACCCCGGGCTGGGCCTGGGACCCGCCGAGCTCAGCCCCCGCGCCCCCCTCCCGCTCCGTGACCCCAGACAGGAGGTTCACTCCAGACGAGCCGGGTTTCCTCTTTATCATCAGCCACCTCGCAGCGAGGCGCTGGCGGGTACCGAGCACCAGCTCCAAATCACACGCATGACTACCGTCTAGGGAACGGTGACCCCACGCTGAGTGCGCTGGAGTCTCAGCAACGATCCTTTAGCCACGCAGTGGTCCCGGCAGGGAAGTCTCTGCGTCCCCATTTTACGCACCAGGAAACTCTGGCTAAGCGCGTTCTCGTGGTTCCAGAGCTGGGAAACGGCGACCCTGAGCTCAGAGCCAGGCCTCTGGCTCTTAACTGCCTCTTCAGCACCAAAGGGAACAGGGATCTAAAGGCGCTCTGTGGGAGTTCCCATTGTGGCTCGGCGGGTTAAGAACCCAACTATTATCCATGAGGATGCAGGTTCAGTCTCTGGCCTTGTGAAGCGGGTTAAGGATCCGGTGTTGCCATGAGCTGTGGTGTAGGCTGTGGATGCGGCTTGGATCTGGCATCGCTGTGGCTGTGGTGTAGGCTGGTGGCTATGGCTCCGACTCGACCCCTAGCCTAAGAACTTCCATATGCCACAGGTATGGCCAATAAAATAAAACAAAATAAAATAAAATAATAAAATAGTGCTTTATGGATCCTGTTATTATTGGCAGGCTGAGAGGCTATCTGCACTCAGCACCCCAACTGCATCCAGGCACTTAGGAGGCAGCCTCTCCCTCCTGTCCAGGGAAGTGGGGAATTTGATCTTGACCTTAACTCTTCCTGGGCCCGCACTCGTAGGAGGCAGAGTGGGGCAGTGGAAATTGCACGGGCTCTGGCAGGACACAGGCTGGCCTGGAAATCACCTCCAGTCCTTCCCAACAGCCAAGCCGGGGGCCAGTTCCCCGGTGGCCAAAGGGGGCCGCCCCCATTTAGCAAGGCTCTGAGTACAAAGCAGAAGCACGCCTTACTACAGAAATGCTGGTTTAAGAACAGAAGTCTATCTTGTCCATAGAACAGAAACGGAGCACAGACGTGGAGAACAGACTTGTGGCTGTCAAGGGAGAGGAGGGACTGGGAGTTTCGGGCTGGTAGTTGCAAACTGTTACATTTAAAATAGATGGGCATGATGGAAAAACTAAAAATCATTACAGTGAAAAAAAAATGGATGGGCAGTAGGGTCCTGCTGTACAGTACAGGGAACCGTATCCAGTCACCTGTGATAGAACATGATGGAAGATGATATGAAATAAAGAGCGCATATATGTGTATGACTGTCACTTGCTGTGCAGCAGAAACTGGCACAACACTGTAAAAAACTACACTTTAACTTAAAAGATAAAAAAAAAAAAAAAGAGTTCCTGTTATGGCTCAGTGGTAATGAACCCGACTAGTATCCATGAGGATGCGGGTTTGATTCCTGGCCTCGCTCAGTGGGTTAAGGATCCAGCGCTGCTGTGAGCTGTGGTGTAGGTCACAGATGCGCCTCAGATCCCGCATTGCTGCGGCTGTGGTGTAGGCCGGCAGCTGTAGCTCCGATTGGACCCTTAGCCTGGGAACTTCCATATGCCACAAGTGTGGCCCTAAAAAGACACAAAAATTAAAACATAAATAAATAAAAAGAAAGGCTACAAAAAAAATACATTTTCACATCACAAAAAAAAAAAAAGTGTTCAATAAGTTCTGAAATTCCCTTTCACTGACTTCCAGTTAGTCCTGTCTTGGTCTCGTGGTCATAACTGACACCTCGGTCGGGGGAACAGACGGTGCCTGTAGGGTCGTGGCTAGCCTCCTGCCTCAGGAAAGCCTTCCTGGAACACAGCCAGGCCCTGGGCAGGTGGCTGTTGGGACAATGGAGAGCTGAGAGGGCTTTCCAGGCCTCAGCCCTCGCCCACCCAGAGTCTGCGCCCTCTGACTCGTCCCTCTCCTGGAATTCCTGTTAAAACCATACACTGCCTGAGCGCTCTTGGCAGGTGCCGTTCTAAACACTTTTTGTTTTGTTTTTTTGTTTTTTGTTTGCCTTATCTAGGGCCGTACCCGCAGCATATGGAGGTTCCCAGGCTAGGGGTCTAACAGGAGCTGCAGCTGCCGGCCTTCGCCACAGCCACAGCCACAGCAACGCGGGATCCGAGCTGCGTCTGCTACCCACACCACAGCTCACGGCAACACCGGATCCTTAACCCACCGAGCAAGGCCAGGGATCGAACCTGCGTCCTCGTGGATACTAGACAGATTCGTTTCCGCTGAGCCACGACAGGAACTCCTCATGGTTTTCCATTGTTTTTTCTAAGCACTTTTCATTGTCACATGTTCATAAGGAATGTGGGAGGTAGATTCTGTTAGCATCTCAGCCCATTTCACATTCAACTGAGGTTAAATAATTCTCCCAAAGCCGGTCAGGCGGTGAGGAAAGGAGCCAGGATTTGAACCTAAGCAGTCTGATCTAGAAGTCCCCGCCCTTCATCTCTGCACACACACACACACACACACACACACACACACACACCCTCGCCTTTAGGAGACAGTCTTAAAGGAGAAACAATTCCCTTTGTACCAAGTTGATGGCTGTAGTGGAATCTGAACAGCTACGAGGCTGATTGCTGAAGAGTGTGTGAGCTTTATTTCTACGGACGCCCAAATATTTCTGCATATGGGTCGAATCAGATCCATAGCCACTGGCCTACGCCACAGCCACAGCAACACCAGATCCAAGCCACATCTGCGACTTACACCTCAGCCTGCAGCAACGCTGGATCACTTAACCCACTGAGTGAGGCCAGGGACTGAACCCATATCCTCATGGATACTAGCTGGAATCCTAATCCACTGAGTCACAACAGGAACTTCCCAGTCCACTTCCGTTTTTTTTTTTTCTTTTATAGGGCCACATGTATAGTATATGGAGGTTCCCAGGCTAGGGGTCAAATCAGAGCTTTGCTGTTTGTCTACGCCACAGCCACAGCAACACGGGATCTGCACCTCATCTGCGACCCACACCATAGCTCACAGCAACGCCGGATCCCTAACCCCCTAATCCACTGAGTGAGGCCAGGCATTGAACCTGCATCCCCATGAATACTAGTCGGGTTCATTACTGCTGAACCACAGTGGGAACTCCCAATCCACCTCTTACTTACCCACCATCTCATCTGTGATCCTGGGATTGTTAGGGAGGGGGAAAAAAAAAAACTCTCCAGGCCTCAGTTTCCCAACCCAGAAAATGGGTACAAACACCCCCACTTGCCTACAACACTCAGGGAACCCAGATTATCAAAAACCAGATCGAGCATGCTTGAGACTTGGTGTGGTCCCCCCACCCCCCGGAGGAGCTCTAAGCCTCTCCAAACCCTGCTCACCGAGTAGAGTCTCCAGCGGGCCACCAGCTCGTCCTCAGTGCTGGCCTTGGCCTCGGGCTCCAGGCCCTCCTCCACCAGCCTCTGAAGGTCCTTCCGGAACTCCGCCAGCTCGGCCTCCAGCCGCCTCCTCTGCTGCTCACAGGCTCCGCTGGACCTGAGCAGGCCCTGCAGCCGCCCCTCCTCCTCCTCCCCCAGCGCACGCAGCTTCTCCAGAACGTTCCACATCTCCTCCAGCTCGCTGGTGATCCTCTCTGCACCCAGAGGAGAGGTGTCCTGGATGACGCGCCTAGCCTGCTCCTCCAGCCTCTTCAAAGTCTCCTTACCCCTTGGAAAATCGCTGGCGATGTCCTAAAGGGGGCGGGGGTGGGGGGAAGCACGGGGGCAAAGAGAAGACATCGGCTGCAGGCCCAGGGCCCCTGGGACCGTCACGCCGAACACCAGCTCCTGGACTCCTGGGCTAAAGCCTGGCATCCGGAAGTTTCCATGCGGTGGACCGTCTGCCTTTATAACACTGACTCGCAGGGCAGGCGGTGACTCCCCAGCTCTTCTGTGAGCCGCGTGATGAAATTGAGGGGGGTCCCTGTTGGGTGCCTCTCTGTCTTAAACACTCTCTGACATTTGTTAATTTTCCTTTTTTACAAAGAGGAGGCAGCCGCAGGCTTGGATCCTCCTGCTGGTCAAAGTGTGGAGCCAAAGAGAAGTTGTTTTCAGTTTAGGGCTCTTCTAAATAAGGCAGCTGTGAACATTCTGTGACCCTACCTGTGAACAGATACCCCGCTTTTCAGAGTTCACTTTATACCACGTGGCTTCATTACATCTATTTGTATGGTCATCTGCTAATTGCACATGAGACGGGTATTCTATTTACGACAAAGATATAAATTTTCTTTTAAAATAAATGCCCAGCATCACGAGAGAGTACTTTGCTGCGTATCACTCGCCTAGGAAAAGATCCGATCACTGTGCTTTCATGAAAGACTCACCATAACACCTTTTCTCATTTACTGAAAGAAATCCAAAGAGGATTTTTGCTTTTGCAAGAAAAGGTGATCTTTTCCTCACTTCACACCATTTCAGCTCCGGGAAGCGTTCATGAAAATCTTCTACGTTCCAATAGTGACATGAAACTGTAGTCATATAAGGTATTTTGTGGTCATTGTTCACTGTTTTTTTTTTTAAGGTAGTCAATTTAAATACAAATATCACATCAATGGCCCAGGTGCTGTACAGCTGTGGCAAAAATTATAAAGTGGTCCTTGGATTACTGAAGCTAATCGACCCACTCACTTGACAGAGGGAGGCAGAAGCTCGCTCAAGGTCACAGCAAGTCAGGCAGGCCGGAGTGGCCCCTGCTTCTCCCCGCTGCAGGTCTGATGCCTACCCCGGGTCCCTCATCCTCACCTGCTGACGTCGGGGCAGACAGCTCTCTGTTGCTGTGGGGCCGTCCCCTGCATTCGAGGATGCACAGCAGCATCTCCGGCCTCCATCTCCCTGAGGCCGGTAGCACCCCCACCCCATCTGACATGTCTCCAGATACTGTCAAATGTCGCCCATTTGAGACGCACTGGTCTAGACCAAGCTGCAGTGGCCCGGGGCTTCCGGCTGCCGCAAGGGCTCAGAGGTTTCCCCACACCAGAGATCTCCCCAGGCATTCCACACCAGAACCCACGCTCCTCCCCACGCGGGGTCTGAGAGCCGGGATGCTGGCCTGTCCTGGGACCCCCGAGCCCCATTCTGTTAAATAAACTCCAACCAAGCCCGCCACATGTGAGCCCTGCCCCTGCGGACGCCCCTGGCGGAGGTTGCGGGGCGTTACCTGCAGCTGCGAGAGACGGTCCTCGTTACTCAGCTGGCCCTTGCGCCCCACGCAGCCGCTCACCCTCTCCACCACCGCCTTCAGCCACCGCTGGAACTCGTCCACGCTCGCTCGGAAGTGCTCGTGCTCCCGGGTCACCCGCTCCAGCAGGTTCACTCTGTCCTGCGGGAGGCGAAGACGGTCACCGGCCATGAGGGTCCCCAGCCAGGCTGGCCCCGCTCTCCCAGCAGGACTGTGTGTGTGTGTGTGTGTGTGTGTGTGTGTGTGTGTGTGTGTGCGTGTGTGTGTGTGTGTGTGTGTGTGTGTCTGTGTGTGTGTGTGTGTGTGTGTGTGTGTGTGTGTGTGTGTGTGTGTGTGTGTGTGTGTGTGTGTCTGTGTGTGCGTGTCTGTGTGTGTGTGTACGTGTGTGTCTGTGTGTGCATGTGTGTCTGTGTGTGTGTCTGTGTGTGTGTGTGTGTCTGTGTGTGCATGTGTGTCTGCGTGTGTGTCTGTGTGTTTCTGTGTCTGTGTGTCTGTGTGTTTCTGTGTCTGTGTGTGGGGGGGGGTGGAAGATGCAGACAACCCCCAGTCCTTTCACTGCAGACAAAGATCCCAGACGCCCTTTTCTACCTTATGAGCAATTAGCCAAGAGGCTCTTGGCTTTGGAGACCAAAGCGTGCCGGCCCTGGGCCTGTCAAGCATACAGCTGGGGTTTTTTTCCTGACATGTACTGGAAATGGCACTCAAGACCCGGACGTGGTGACAATTCCGTCACGCTCTCACTTGAGCACTTACCAAAATGCCGGCACTGCTCTAGGAAGTTCATGTACGTTGTCGTCCCCTGACCCTCCAGCCCCCCCGTCAGGTGGCACCATCGTTATCCCAGTTCGATAGACAGGGACACCGAGGCACAGAGAGGTAAAGTGACCTGCCCAAGGTCACCTGGGGAAAGCACCGGGACTCCAACCCAGGAGGCCGAGCTGGGCCCACACATCTCTGTTCCATGACAACTGTGTCCACAGGGCGAGCAAGCGAACGGCTGGCGGCCCCATCTCCTCCTGAGCGCAGCGATTTGCAGCAGGGGGGAATCACCTCTGCGGTCACACGACCCCGCGGATGTTTGAACACACAGGGACAAGGTGGTGTCTGAGGGTGGGTGACATCTGGGATATTAGCGGTGTCCCTGCTACAAGACCTACTGTATGCCCGGAGATTCTGATTTTCAAAACACACCTCTGATCACAGCATCGTCTCTTTAAACCTTTGCGGGGCTCCCCACTGCTCACAGGCCCAGGTCCAAGCAATGCAGCCTGGAGGTCAAGGACCCCACAACATAGCTCTGTGGACCAGCAGTCAGGACCTTGGGCTTGAGAGCCCGCTGGATCCTGGCTCTCCTCAAGCATTTAATTAACCCCTCTGTGCCTGAGTCTCCCCATCTGGATGGTATAGCTGCAAACAGTGCCTGCCTCGTTGGGTGTGGTGGGATTAAATGAGTCAGAGCTCACAACCCCAGATGATCACTAGTAAGTGCTTGACGACTCACAGCCACTTTATCGTCACCTGCTGACCCCTGTGCCCTTGTCACACTCAGCCAAGTGAGCCGGCGCCCAACTGGCAATGCTCATCCCCAGGCCCCACTCCCTCTGAAGCTTTGTCAGCTGCCCCAGGATGTGGCTTTCCCATAGCATCGTCTACTGCATTGTCACCTGCAGGTATCAAGTGCTCTCTATGGACAAAGGGCCTGATTTCTCAGGGTCATGCTTCCTGAATGGCCAAAAGTAAGTGAGCGCTAGTGGAGGGATCTTTCCGAGGAGAGCCAAGAAAAGCGAAAGGGGGGAGTTCCCACTGTGGCTCAGTGGGTTAAGAACCCAACTAGTATCTCTGGGGGTGTGGATTTTCATTGCTGTGGATGTGGCGTAGGTCAGCAGCTGTGGCTCCAGTTCGACCCCTAGCCCGGGAAATTCCGTATGCTGCAGGTGCTGCCATAAAAAGGGAAAAAAAAGAAAAGTGGAAGAGGGGAGTTTCCTGTTGGCTCAGGAGGCTAAGGATCCGGCATTGTCACTGAAGTGGCTTGGGTCACTGCTGTGGCTCGGGTTTGATCCCTGGCCTGGAAACTTTCGAATGCTGTGAGAATGGCCAACATAAATAAAGAAAAGGGAGGAGTTCCCATCGTGGCGCAGTAGAAACGAATCCGACTAGGAGGATGCAGGTTTGATCCCTGGCCTCGCTCAGTGGGTCTTGGATCTGGTGTCGCCCTGACCTGTGGTGTAGGTCGCAGATGTGGCTTGGATCCTGTGTTGCTGTGGCTGTGGTGCAGGCCGGCAGCTGTAGCTCTGATTAGACCCCTAGCCTGGGAACCTCCATATGCCACGGGTGCAGCCCTAAAAAAACAAACAAAAAAGGAAAGTGGTGACTTCCATTTAACAAGAACCTACTACGTGGCTGGAAATGGACAAGCGTTACCTTATTTAATATCTTCACAATGATCCCAAACCTCTCCTGTTATGCAGATATCCAAATGGACGCTGGGAGGTCACCTAACTCTTGCAGGGCCTTACAGGCAAGATCTAAACTTGACAAGTTTCAGACGCCAAAATTACTGCTCGGGCCCAGGGAGTGGCAGACTGTTGGTGTCGATGGCAGAGGTCCCACCGTGTGGTTTCTGCTGCAACTTCTCAACCACTTACGTGCTGCTTCTGCTGCAGCACAGATGGATTCTTGGGGGAGTTCCCCAGTGGTCTAGTGGTTAGGACTTGGTGCTTTCATACCTGAGGCCCGGGTTCAGTCCCCGGTCTGGAAACTGAGATCCCACATCAAACCGCTGCACACTGCAGCCAAAAAGAACAGTTGTATTCCAATAAAATGAATCACGGACACTGAAATTTGAACTTCCTACTATTTTCATGTGTTATGAAATACTCTGCTTTTAATTTTTTCCCCAGTCTTTGAAAAACATAAGAACTCTTTTTAGTTCACAGGTCAGAAAAAAGTCAGGAGGTGGGCTGGACAGAATCCACAGGCCATGGTTTGCTGACTTCAGCTCTCAGCCACGGAGTCAGGCCATGTCCAGGAGGGCCCTGACCTTCGACGAGGCTAACTCAACAATTCTCAGCTGGAAAGAGCAGAGAGACACGTGGCCGTGATAAGCCTTCCTGGCTGCTTATACGTGCGTGCCCTCCCCTCCCGTGGACAAGCTCCTCGCCAAATCCAGGAAGACCTACTTCATTTAAAGCTTTGCAACAACCATTACAAGGAGGAGAAAATATCCCCATTTTCGAGATGAGGAAACCAAGGCACAGGACCAAGACCCGCAGTGAAGAGCCGAGAACCCTCTCGCTCATGGGAGCGAGGCTCCGAGTGTCAACAGCGGGGCACGGTGGATGGAAAACATGGGGCTGCTCGAATCCAGAAAGTGGACTAAGCAATACTGACCGCCTCCGTCACGTTCCCCTCGCTGGCTCGCCCTCCCCGCAGGATTATTTGCATCCACCAGCATCCTCCCCGGAGCTTCCTCCATCCACGGGAAGATGAGCTGATGAAACAAAGTGGGTCAAGAATAATAAGCAGAGAACGGAGGCCGGGCCCCTGGTTGACGCTGATGGTGATAAATGTTGCAGCGAAGCAAACTCTCCCACGCGAGCGCTGGCTGGCAGCTCCGCTCGCGTGAAGGACGAGGTGCCAGCACTCGCGGAAATCCAGAGTAAATAAAAGGCTCCGAGAGTGTGAGCGGGAGCTGGGAGAGGAACGCCGCCCGGCGGGGCAGGCATCCAGCCGCGCCCGGTGCCAGGCCCATAACGAGATCACAGAACGCAGCTCAGCCGGGGGACCACATCGTAGCAGCATGGGTGACAAAGGGGCGAGGGCTCCACCTCCTCGCCTTAGCCCAAACAATTAAACCGTCCGTGCCAGCCAAGCTGGCGGGAATGTCAAAACCCAACCAATTAACAAGGGTGGCATGGATTTACGTCTCCGCAAAGGGCTTCGGGAACGGCTTTGATCCCTGGCCAGGATGCCCGACAAACAACCACGGGAAGCAGGCAAGAGGAGGATACTATGTGCCTGGCCCTTCAGAGAACAGAATCATTAGATGAAAAACAAACAAGCGGGCCCCTCCTATAGGCAACCAGCCAGCTCTATTCTAGACTTTGAATTGCTTTCAGTCAACAGTGTGCCATTGCCCAGCCCAGGCCTGGCCATTTGCCCTGGACAAGAATCTCCCTCCAGGCGGTGGCCACAAAGCCATTCCAGAGGTGGCCCCCACTGTGCTTCTGCGGTCCTCGTCCCCATGGACACCAGAGGTTTTGCTAATTAACACATGGGAAGTCAAAACATTTTTTTCTTTTTTTAGGGCCGCACCCATGGCACATAGAAGTTTCCAGGCTAGGGGTCAAATCGGAGCTGCAGCTGAGGCCTAGGCCCACAGCCACAGCAACACTGGATCTAAGCCACATCTTCAACATACAGCGCAGCTGGCTGCAATGCCGGATCCCTAACCCACTGAGAAAGGCCAGGGATCGAACCCGCATCCTCAGGGATACTAGCTGGGTTCTCAACCCACTGGGCCACAACAGGAACTCCCCAAACTGGATTTTTTAGAGGTAAAAATATGGGCTTGTTATTAACTAAGAGGGGAAATGATTTTCCCCTTTCCTTGAATGAATGAGTACATACAACGTCTGCTGCAGGCTGAGCGGCAGCCCCCCCCCACACACATTCTCGTGCAGAAGCCAAACCCACCATGTGATGCAATTTAGAGGCAGGGCCTCTGGGAGGTAACTGGGGTGACATGAGGTCACGAGGATGGAGCCCTCACAGCGGGATTAGTAGCCCGATAAGAACAGACGCCAGAGAGCTCACTGGCCCCTTCTCTTCACTATGTGAGGACACAGCGAGAAGGCCGCGGTCCGCAAGCCCAGAAGGGGCCCTTACGGAGAGCCGAGCCTGCTGGCACCTCGACCTCAGACCTCCAGACTCCCGGAACCGTGAGAAATGAGATTCACCCGGTCCAGGGTATTCCGTTCCATCCACTTAGCCAGAGACCAAGACCATCCCCCTGGGCCCTCCTCGCTCTGTGAACAGGCCTGTACCTCTAGGACGGCTTGCAGGGCCCTCGGGTATTCGCTGGGGAAGGGGGATCTCAGCTGCCTGCCCCAGGGGGGCTTTCGCATCTGCCTTGAGAGATAAGAGAGGCTTGGACACAAGGCGAGGCTTCGTCAGCTGCGCGGAGCAGGCGATCAGGAGGCACGTGGGGGCCACTGGACATGCAGTGTCCTCCACCCGCTTACGGTGGAGCCAGAGTGTTTTCCTTTCCGCTGGGGCTGGGAGGCCCTGGAGGGGTGTGCCTGGGAGGCTCAAGCCTAGGGCTACATCCTAGTTTACTAGTGAGGACGCTTGCCAAGGGCAATGTAAAAGGCCCTCTCAGCATATTCTGTCCTCTGAAGGTCATGGCTCCGTCTGGAACGTGATGGAAGCTATGGCTCTTCTCTCCAGCAAAATGCACGTCTGTCCACCCAACAGCCTGAAATATAACTTCAGAGACTCCAGGGGCCTCCCTCGGCCACTCGCCACCTCCCGCTTCCCATCTTCTCCAGCCAGCTTGGGGAGAGGCCGCAAACAGCGACGGCCACCTGCCACCCCGAGTCCAAGAGCTGAGAGGCTCCCTGTGATCCAGCGGAGCTCCCGTTCCAGCAGCAGGAAGAGACAACCAAGCACGAGCGAGCTTCGACCACCAGCAAAAAGGGCCGAAATGAAGTGACTTCTCCCGCAGGGTTCAGTTATCCCGCAAACCCCCCATTTCCCCGTGGGGGTCAGAACCGACGGCTCATCTGCCAACTCCCAGGGCTCTGCCAGGGCGGCTTCTCCTCCCCTCCCCGCAGCCGTCCTCACAGGCAGAGCCGGCATGCTCCTGCCCGCAGGATGCTGCCAGCTGGCCTCTACCTCCGAAAAGCCATAGGGGCAACGTGCCCCCTCGTCCAGGGGCTCGAGACCTTCCACATACCACTGCCTCCACTTTCTCAGCCTGACCCGCAGGAGCTCCAGCGGCCCCGCTCTCCCCGTGGACACAGGTGCAGAGACTCACCCAGGACCTGGGGCGCAACCAAGGGCAGAGCCCATGGAGGGAGCCGCCTAGAATTTCTGGTTCTTTCTGATGGGCCAGTGGTGTCTGATCCTTAGATTAGTTTTCAAGGATACAGAAGGTGTGGTACACATGGAAACAACCTAAATATCCATCGACAGACAATTGGATTAAGCAGACATGGTATATATACACAATGGAATACTACTCAGCCATAAAAAAGAAAAAAATAATGCTATTTGCAGCAACACAGATGCAACCAGAGACTCTCATACTAAGTGAAGTAAGTCAGAAGGAGAAAGACTGATACCATATGCTATCACTTATATCTGGAATCTAATATACTGCACAAATGAACCTTTTCACAGAAAAGAAAATCATGGAGAACAGACTTGTGGTTGCCAAGGTGGAGGGAGAGGGAGTCAGAAGGACTAGAAATTTGGGGTTAACAGATGCAAACTATAGCTTTTGGAATGGATAAGCAATGCGATCCTGCTGTCTAGCACTAGAAACTATATCAGGTCACTTATGATGGAGCATGATAATGTGAGAAAAAAGAATGCATACATGTGTGTAACTAGGTCACCTTGCTGTAAAGTAGAAAATAGAACACTGTAAACCAGCCATAGTGGAAAAGTTAAAAATCAACATTTACATGAAAAAAAGAACATGTGGTGCATATATATGATTCGATATTTAGCCATACTTAGCCATAAAAAAGAATGAAAAAATTCTCAGCAACACACATGGACCTAGAGACGCTCATGTTAAGCGAAGGAAGTCAGACAAACATCATATGATATCACTTATCCGTGAAATCTAATAAAAGTGATACAAAAGAACTAAAATAGAAACAAGTGAACAGATTTCAAAACCAAAATTATGTTTACCTAAGGGGAAACATCGGGGCAGGAGGATAAATTAGGAAGCTGGAAATAACACATACACACGACTATATATAAAACAGGTAACTACGGAGTTCCCGTCGTGGCACAGCGGAAACGAATCTGACTAGGATCCATGAGGTTGGGGTTTCGATCCTTGGCCTCGCTCAGTGGGTTAAGGACCTGGCATTGCCGTGAGCTACGGTGTAGGTCGTAGACACGGCTCAGATCCTGTCTTGCTGTGGCTGTGGTGTAGGCTGGCAACTATAGCTCTGATTCGACCCCTAGGCTGGGAACCTCCATATGCTGCAGGTGCAGCCCTAAAAAGCAAAAATAAACAAATAAATAAAAATAAAATAGATAACTAACAAGGTGTAATACATGGAAATCTACTCAATGCTCTGTAATAACCTAGATAGGAAAAGGATCTGAGAAAGAATGGATATATGTGTATAAGCACCACTTTGCTGTACTCCTGAAGCTAACATGCTGTAAGTCAATTATACTCCAATAAAATTTTTAAAAACTAAAAAAGGGAGGTCCCATTGCGGCTCAGCGATAATGAACCCAACCAGTATCCATGAGGATGTGGATTCAATCCCTGGCCTCGCTCAGTGGGTAAGGATCTGGCATTTCTGTGAACTGTGATGTAGGGCTGGTGGTGGAGGGCTCAGATCCTGCATTCCTGTGGCCGTGGCATAGGCCGGCAGTTGCAGCTCCGATTGGACCCCTAGCCTGGGAACTTCCATGGGCCTCAGGTGCAGCCCTAAAAAGACAAAAGACAAGGAGTTCCCATCGTGGTGCAGCAGAAACGAGTCCGACTAGGAACCCTGAGGATGTGGGTCCGATCCCCGGCATCGCTCAGTGGGTTAACGATCCAGAGTTGCCGTGAGCTGTGGTGTAGGCTGCAGATGTGGCTCAGATCTGGCATTGCTGTGGCTGTGGCCTAGGCCAGCAGTAACAGCTCTGATTAGACTCCTAGCCTGGGAACCTCTATATGCCTCAGGTGCAGCCCTAGAAAGACAAAAAGCCAAAAAAAATAAATAAATAAATAAATACATAAATAAGAAAAAGGAAAAAGACAAACAGGCCCAGTCACACCTTCTCTATTTGCCACCTAAGAAGCTTGGTAGGATCAAGTGAGGTCAGACATGAAAGGACTTAGAAAAGACAGCAGCCGCCCATAAGAGCTGTGATCTCTAGGATTTTTGGATCTGGTGAGGGGAGGGTCTTCTGCAGTTTCAAGGATGAGCGTCTCAGAGGTGGTCATTTCTTATGGGGGCCAGAATTAATGCTCACCAGTGCCCCAGGCACGCCCTGTCCACACACATGCGCATATGAGAATACACACACACACACACACACACACACACGCACACGCACATACACATACACACTTTCCATTTCCTGCACAAGGCACTCTCTGCTGATTGACACAAGCACCTGTTTCCTGTAAAGTCACCATAAGGAGGCCAGGGGGCAGGCACCTCCCCTGCCTGGGCCGGCAGGGCAGGCCCAGAGAAAGAATTGCTGTTAAGCTGACTCCAGACCCTTGGACTTGGTGAGGGCAGCCAACTGGCTACCTCTGCAGGAGCCCAGCTCCTCCCCGCCCAGCCTGTCCTCAGGCCTCAGTGAGCTTCCCAGCTGCAGGGTGGGGTCCTCACTCATTCTGCAAGCTCCCAGCACCTGCTGTGTGTCAGAGGCCCTTGTTGTGGTTACTTATTCTGTTACTGAGAGCGGAAGTCATCCTTTATCTTGGGAAAACGCTCACCAGTCTTCAAAGAACTCACATGTGAGCTCATTTAGACCTCACAACCTGGCTACAGGTAAGACGGATCCACCCTGAGGCCACACAGCTGGGAAGCAGCAGAGCCTGGCTGGAACCCAGGTCCCTCCCCATGCATTCAGGAGCCAACGCTCTCTCCCTGGGGTTGGATTCCCAGATCTCTGCTTATTAGAGAAACACCTCCCTTAACTTGGGAGTTCCCTGGTGGCCTAGTGGGTTAAGGATCTGGTGTTGTCACTGTTGTGGCTTGGGGCACTGCCATAGATCAAGTTTTAAACCTGACCTGGGAACTTCTGCATGCTGAGGGCATGGCCAACAAAAAGAGAATCGTTGCCCTTTTATTTTTTTTCTTTTCTTTCCTTTTTTCTTTTTAGGGCCGCACCTGTGGCATATGGAAGTTCCCAGGCTAGGGGTCGAATTGGAGCTGCAGCTGCCAGCCTAAGCCGCAGCCACAGCAATGCCAGACCCAAACCACCTCAGTGACCTACACCACAGCTCACGGCAATGCCGGATCCTTAACCCACTGAGCGAGGCCGGGGACTGAACCCACATCCTCATGGATACTAGTTGGACTCTTCACCTGCTGAGTCACAAGGGGAATTCTGAGAACCACTTCCTTAACCTGAAGGACCCGGGAGGCTTCCAGCTCCAGCAAGATGGGAGAATACTAGATAGCCTGACCGTCCATCCACCGCAGCCGGCAGAAATGCTAGATGAAATGTAACAAGCACTGCTTAAATGCAGACCCATGCAGACACCGAGGTAAGGGATATTTCATGGACCAGATGCAAAGATGCCACACAAAACAGGTTGCTAAACTCAAACGTATGCTTGACATCTTCTTGGGTTTAATGCTTCTGTAAGGGGAGAAGCTAAGACCACTCTGGGCCCAGGGGGGCAGAGACCATGGCCACGAGGCAGAATTCTCAGGGGTCTCCCCCTCTGTCAAAGTGTGAACTAGAGAAAAGGCCCTTCCCACTAGCACAATACAAGAAAGAAATGTATGTGTTTCAGCCTGGGCTCTGGTTAACAAAACAAATGAAGAAAGAGTCACATTTCAGAGCCTGGAGCCAGAAGTCTCTTGTATAATTTTGGCTTGGGATCCAAGCATAGAGAATCCATTTAATTTAGGAACCCCTAAGACCATCCAGTAACACGAAAATAGGAATCCTGGAGGTAAATTCCCCAGGAAAGCCTGGCTGAAGCCCACGCAAGTACTCCGAGGCCAGGCTCAGCCATGCGCTCCATAGCTAAAGCCCTTCTTAGGATAAGTTCACAGCTCGGGACCACGAGGCCCCAAGGAAATGACTCACCACACCAGAAGACCCAACAGACACAGCACCAGGCCTGGAACTCCCGCTACCGGGGCGGTCTGACGACCGCAAACTGTGTGTGCTTACAATGATTACAGGGAGAATCCGTATCTGAGAGGGGTGCAAAGGTTAAGGGAAAAAAGGACACGTAAAAGAAGGATGAAGGACAAAATACGAAACCAAATGGAGTTTCTTGAAACCACATTGAACGTAATAACTCAGTCAACGTCAAAATCCAGGCAAGAATGAGGTGAGAGATGGGGGTCAGGGCAAGGCAAGAGAGGGCGGAGGAGAGGCGGGGAACAAGGACTGAAGGGCAGGAGGAGGGGGTGTCAGGTGGACGCGAAACTCACAGTCCATCAGTGTCAATACACACACATGTACTAAGCACCCAGACCTGTATTAAGCAGGAGCGACCCTGGCCATATGGACGGTAGATGACGCGTCAGTGGGTGGGTGGATGGGCCGGTGGAAGATGGCTGGGTGGGTAGTCATTTAACGCTCGGGTGGGTGAAGAGATGGGTGACAGGTAGGCAGTGAGTGAGCAGGGAGGTGGGTGAAGGAAAGATGGGGGTGGATAACTGTGAGCGGAGAGACGCATGAGTCCATGCTGGGCCGACGAGTAGCTGAGTGAAGAGATGGACGCGCAGGTGGCTAAATGGTTGGGTAGAGAATAAGAGATCTGGTTGGGTTGGTGGGGAAGTAGATGACCGAGTGAATAAACGCACGGCCAGGAGGATGGGGACATGGAGGCGGCGAGTGCCTACTGGGTGGTGGACAGCAGATGTCACCATGGAGACGGATGGATGGGGGTAGGGAGCAAATGATGGCCGGATGGGCAGGGAGACGGACGGAGGCATGAAGACAGAGCCCCTCGCCCTCACCCACCTGGGCTTTGGCCTTCACCGCCTCGTACTCGGCCCTCATCCTCTTCTGGGCGTCTTCGTCCACGCTGGGGTCCCCGATCCTGCTGAACAGGGAGGCCGCCTCCTCCAGCAGCCGGTCCAGGAGCACGGCCTGGTTGTCCACGTTGTGGAGCAGCACCTGGGCGTGGCTCAGCTGCCACTGCTTCTCCTTCAGGCCCAGCTGCAGCTCCACGGGGGGCTCGAGCGCCACCGTCATCTTCTGGAACCAGCGGTAGAACTCGTCCCGGGCCAGCAGGTACTCGCTCCAGTGCAGCCACACCCACTCGATACGGCTGCGCGGAGACCACGGCCCTGAGCATCCGCCACCTGGCTGGTGTGCGGGGAGACTGCGCTGCTGTCCCCGCCCCAGCCCGGGTCCCCGGGTCCTTATCCCCGTCCGCCCAGACAAGACCTTCCTGTCTGGTAAATAAGCTCCAGGGGGCTAAAGACCAGGGTGGCTCAGCTTCCAGACCCGCTCTGAGAACCACCAACACCCCAAATGCTAGCCCCAAACTCCCATTATTGATGCTCGATGCCCCTGGTCGTTTCTCTCTGGTGCTGGGACTCAGCACACAGCCAGCCTGGCTCTTATGAGAGGGGTCCCCATAAGCAGCCACGGGGAGTGTCTCATCATTCGCAGAGTGCAGTGGTCTGTGGGCTCGTCACCGCTCCGTGGGGACCGAGGGCTGGGGGCCTGTGCCTGGGTTCCAGGCCGGCCTCCTTGCCCGCCTCAGTTTCCCCATCTGCACGTAACACGGGGGTGGCCCTCTTTGTCCAGCCAACGTCAAGCCACTCTATTTGTAACCCCAAGCCGAAGAGTTTGCCAAGTAGAAAGGCCTGTGCAGAGTCACCACTAGCCTACTCAAAAATCTGGTTCTCTAAAGACGGAAAGAATGGAGTACCCATTATGGCTCAGAGGGTTACAAATCCGACTGGTATCCATGAGGATGCGGGTTTGATCCCCGGCCTGGCTCAGTGGGTTAAGGATCCAGCGTTGCTGTGGCTGTGCTGTAGGCCAGCAGCGGTAGCTCTGATTCGATCCCTAGCCTGGGAACTCCCATATGCTACAGACGCAGCCCCAAAACCAAAAAAAAAAAAAAAAAAAAGAAAAGAAAGAAAGATGGAAAGTATGCTACAGTTATCCCCCGCCATCCTCCTAACAACCTTCAAAAAACACCTGATTATACCCATTGTCCAGAGGAGGTGCCTGAGGCTCAGAGAGGTCAAGTAACTTTCCCAAGGCCACACAGCAAGGAACCAACAGAGAAAAGGCAATCCTAGGTCAGTCTAAACCACCGCCCTCTCCTGGGTCCCGGTTACAAGCAGAGAATCTGGACTAAAGTGCGAGCAAGGCAACAGGCCTTCTGACGCCGGGCCCGTTCGGCCGTCCTGCTGGCGGATGCACATCGGGCAAGTCTACCCAGAATCGGTTGTTGGCAAAACACGATGGGCTCCCACTGTCTATTATCCTCGTTAAGCTTGATCGTAATTAGAAGGAAGCAGCCAGGGCTGGCCCACATCCCAAGAGCATCCTGTTCCCAGCAATCCCGGGCCTGGAGAAACGTCCGAGGGCAGAGGGCCCAGGCCAGCACGGCGGCCGGTATGCAGACTCAGCGGCCTCGGCAGACGGAAGCCTGGCGAGGTCCCCGGCCGCCCTACCTGTGACAGTGGGTCATGTAGGTGACCGTCTCCTCCCACTGGGCCTTGACGTCCCTCAGCCGGGCCAGGATCCCGGGCTTCTGGTTCTCGTGGCAGCACGCCAGCAGGGCCTCGGCCGCCCGCAGCACCACGTCCACCTTCAGGCGGCCCTCCGGCTCCAGCTGGCATATTTTCTGTCGTGGACACAAAAGCCAGACATGCAGAGCTTGGGGAGGACAGCGGCGGGCCGTGGAAAGAGGCAGGACTTTGAGCCCAGAGGAGCACAGAATGTTCTGGACTGGCTAAGACCACCCACCGCCTGCACAGACCATTTCACACCGCTCGGGAGCAGGGGTGCCACAGCGTGGCTGAGGATGAATTTCCTGCGTTTGTTTTGTTTTTGTTTTGTTTTGTTTTTGCGTTTTAGGGCCAACCCCACGGCATATGGAGGTTCCCAGGATAGGGGTGGATCTGACGTTTCCACCCTCCTTCCCTTCCTTGATGAGTCCCCTCTTTGGCTGGTGCAAGGTTCCCTTCTGGCCCATCCCCAGCAAGGACATGGCCCAGGAGTGCCTGGCAAGGGACAGTAGCCAGCTGGGAAAAGCTCCCTGAACTGCAGCCACAAAGAAATTCTGATTTGAAAGAGCCAGCGAGGACAACAGTCAGGTGAGGGCTGGATGGAGGGACAAACCTCAGCGGTGGGGAAAAGCGGGCCAGGAAAGCTGGAGGATGGGGCGAGTCAGGCTCTCCCTCAGCACAGCCAAGCCAGATGGGCGCTGCCCAGGGCACTGCGCCGGCAAGGTCCGTCCCTTGAATTCTGGCCCATCCCTGTGTCAGGCGATCCATTTCACTATTGGAAAGTGGGGACAGGAGTTCCCGACGTGGCGCAGTGGTTAACGAATCCGACTAGGAACCATGAGGTTGCGGGTTCGATCCCTGGCCTCGCTCAGTGGGTTAAGGATCCGGCGTTGCCGTGAGCTGGGGGGTAGGTTGCAGACGCGGCTCAGATCTGGCGTTGCTGTGGTTATGGCGCTGGCTGGCGGCTACAGCTCTGATTCGACCCCTAGCCTGGGAACCTCCATGTGCCACAGGTGTGACCCTAAAAAGCAAAAAAAAGAAAAACACACAAGGAAAGAAAAGTGGGGACAATACCCCACAGTCCACGGGGTTTTTGTGAAATTAAACATGGAAGCTACTACGCAGCCTCGAGCACATAACAGGTGCTGAAGGGACGTCTGACCTCTCCTCCCAGCGGTCCCCAGAGGCTCGATAAATGACTGCTGGTGACAATAATGACAGTGGGGATGAGGTCCTCTGACAAGGGGAGGGGCTTTCGCTGTCGACTCCCCTCGCCGCCAGCCTTGCCCCTTCCCTTCAACCCGGGTCTTCCAGATCTCCAACCCATCACCCCCCCTGTTAGAGAAGAGGGGTTCAGCCTCCTTGGCTTGGTGTTCCAGGCTGTCACCTCTGACCCTTGCCCGCCTCTCTGGCCCCACTCCCTGCTTCTGCCTCAAGGTCAATGCTACCCCAACACCAACCTCGCTGCGGGACCCATAGGCACCTCCCCTCATTGGGGGACCCCAGTGCTACCCCCATACCCACCTTGTTGGGGTGCCTTTCCTAAGCTGTTCCCTCCCCTTCCCCCTCCCCCGGCACCCCACCCCCAACCTGGCTAACTCCTCCCCATTCAAGCCTCAGCACAAAAGTCACTTGTCCCCAGAGGCCTCACTTGGTCCCTTAGGCCGGGGCAAGGGGCCTCATCGGGGCTCCCAAACAGCTCACTTCACGCCCCAGTGATCAGCCTCTGACCGGGCCACTCAAGAGCAGCGCCCTTCCCTTCTGCCGTGACGGTCCGCCGGGCAGGGCTCTAACCAGCTGCATCAAGCACCACGGGTGCTATAAAAGGACAAGTGGTCCAGACTGGTACGCGCTCGGATGATGCCGCACCAGGAGGGAGACCGAGTGCAGATGGGGGTCTTCTCCCACTGGGGGATGCAGGCCTGCCTGCACCTGCCTGGGAGGAGGACCCTGAGAGCAGGGACCAGGCACCATCACCTGACTTCCCAAGGCCCAGGTTCAAGGCTGGGCGCGGGCGGGTGCTGATGGAAAACGTGACTTAAATGGAGGACTCAGGCCCATCAGGATCTGGCCAGTAAAGGACTGAGGACTATCTTGAGGGCAAATGGGATGGCAGGAAATGCCAGAAAACACTGGAGGGGGGTGGGGGTGGGCACAGGGAGGGAGGGGACAAGAGAGGCCACTACGGTCACTGCCAACGCGGGTCATTTACATCAGCCACACAGGCTGCACAGGGCTTTCCCTACCCCAGCATCCATCAGCAACAAAGCCAGCCCTTACTGAGCACCCGCTGTGGGCCCCAGCCCCCTCAGGTCCACTCCCTGAGAAAATCGGCATCACCCGTTCTAGAAGGGAAGCAAATGGAGACCCAGGAGGGTCACAGGGCCAGAAAAAGCAGAGCTGGGATTTGAACCCAGGACGTCCCGACTCCAACGCCTGTCCTCTCTCTAGTCCAGTGAGTGGTTCTACTAAGTGGACCGTCTAGGAAACCAGACCACCCTGTTCCCCGACCCCGGAGCACACACTCTACAGGAGCAGCGATGTTTCAGGGAAGCAGAAAGCTCGTCCGGCAGGAGTCAGAAGACCGGAATTCCTGGGCGGGATCTCCTTCCCAAGGACCTTTCAACTCGCACACGTCACGGCACGAGTCACTGAGCCAAGACTCAGTTTCCCCATTTGCAAATGCAGAGCCTGAGTCCCCCTGCAAAGTGCTGAAACCATTACCTGAAAAGGTGATAAGCGTTCTTAATTTTAACTGTCCAGTCCCCAAAAGAGCATTAGATATTTTCTTTTTTTCCCTTTTTTTTGTCTTTTTAGAGCCACACTCATGGCATACGGAGGTTCCCAGGCTAGCGGTCGAATAGGAACTATAGCTGCCGGCCCATGCCACAGCCACAGCGACGCAGGATCCATGCACGTCTGCAACCTACACCACAGCTCATGGCAATGCTGGGGATCCTTAACCCACTCAACAAGGCCAGGGATCGAACCCACATCTGCTTGGGTACCGGTCGGGTTTGTTAAGCACTGAGCCGTGACAGGAACTCCAATATTTTCATTAAAATTCAAAAAAATCAACAAAACAGCTCAAAAAAAAAAAAGAATGAAAGAAAGAAAAGAAAACACATGGGGGAAGTGGCTTCGGGGTGAGCTCTGTTTCTAGCCTGTCGGGGGTCAGCTTGTGCGGTGGGGGGTAAGCTCCCCCTTAAAGTAAAGCAACCATTGTTAGGTGATAAATTAGAATTGTGCACTAGCCTAATGGATGTGACCCTAGAGACATTAAGTCAATCACTTTACTTACAGATGGGACACTGAGGCCCAGAGAGGGACAGAGATGTGGCCAAGGCCACACAGCACTTTCGCATCATCAGCATGGAGACTATAAGCCAGGTCCCTGACTCTCAGTCCAGTGCTCTCCCCGCTTGCCCCTGGATGGGGGCACCACAAGGCTGGGCCAGGCATTACCGGGCAGGGCAGCACCACATGCTCTGAGCCTCTGCCTCGTGCCCGATGGCGGGGAGAGCCAGAGTCCAGTCCTGGAAAAGCCACGGCAGGGACCTCAGCCAGAGAGAAGCTGAGAAGGGGCAGGAAGCAGGGCCTGGGCCGGCTGGGGGCGGGGACCCACCTGTCTGCAGGTCCCCTCTGACTCTGATGGAGGCTCGGAGGGTGCGCTCTAGACCCTTAGCATGGAAACGTGGTCCCGGGACCGGCAGCAAATGGCATCGTGGGGAGCGCGTCAGAACGTCCCATCTCCGGTCCACCCCCACCTCCTGGACCAGAATCCATACTTAAACCTGCGCTTCAGACACACGCAAGTTTGGGACACAGTGGTCTAGCCCACTTGACAGTTAGGGAGCTTGAGGCCTGAGAGGGAGGGACACGGCCCAGGCCCCGGCCTCTGCGTACCTCGGTCTCCCGCAGTCTGGCCTCCAGGGCTGCGCGGGGCCCCTGGGTGTTGTCATTAATTTGCAGCCGCTCCTGCACAGCCTTCATCCACTCCCGGGCGTCCTCCACGCTCCTGTCGAAGCCCTCCTGGGGCTGCTGAGTCATGGCACCTGCGGGGGCTGAAGACAGGGCCGCCTGAGACAAGACAGACAGTCGGGAATGGGGGGTAGGGACTGAGAGAGGCCCCAGGGCCGCTGATGGGGCTGCGAGAATGGGGAAGCCCGAGACGCCCAGCTCCACCGCCAACACCCTCCTGATGCTCAGATGTTCCCGACACAGCCGGAGCCAAAGGACTGCGAATGGGCAGAGAAGGAAAACGGGTCTGGCCTCTCCAGGGGCTGAGCAGGGAGAGCGGCCCGGGGTGCTGGGGCGGCCGAGGTTCGCTCTGTCTCAGCCTCGCTGCTCCCCTCCGACGCCACCTTGGCACACGCGGCAACTCTGTCTCTTTGCTTTACAATCCCTCCAAAAGCGGTTCCCAACACACACGAAGTCTGAGATGTCTCTCACAGATACACAATCTTGATCGGAACGGATCAAAAAGCCTCAAGCTAAGAAACACAATTTTTTTTAGGGCCGCACCCATGGGCATATGGAGGTTCCCAGGCTAGAGGCTGAATCGGAGCTATAGCTGCCGGCCACAGCCATGCAGGATCCGAGCCACGTCTGCAACCTACACCACAGCTCACGGCAACGCCGGATCCTTAACCCACTGAGCAAGGTCAGGGATCGAACCTGTGTCCTCATGGATACTAGTCGGATTTGTTTCCCCCGTGCCACAACGGGAACTCCAAGAAACACCATTTTTGGCATCAGCCCAGCTGACACCAGCCCCTGAACTTCACCTAAGTTAGTCCCATCTCAGGCTGGGGACGGTCCCACCAGCCTGGTGTCTTGTCACTGCTTCTCCACCAACTGGAGTCCAAGGCCAGTACCACTAAGTGTTCCCACCTAACTCCATGCTGCCTGCCTCCTGCAGCCAATGACAATCGACTGACTTGGCCTCTGAGATGGGACCACCTGCTTCCTGGCATAGGTCCCCCGGCTAAACTCAGCCCTTTGCGCTCCCGCCCCCTCCCCCCTCCCCCTTACCTTCCAGCTGCAGATGCAAAGTCTCGGGTTTTCTCCTCTAACTTACAACCCCCTTAAGCCCGGGAAAAACTCTTCCGTGTTTCAGTTCTAGTTGTCTGCTTCTGGCAACTACAACTGACTTTGGATTAAAGTTATTTATATCTGCATCTTAGGGGAAGGGATTGCGTCCGGCTTAGCCCCCAATCTCCCATAATGCCCTCCGCCAGTATCCAAATAGCCCAGAAGTTACATGCACCCCAAACCAAGCACAGCCTTAGTTAAAATGGCAAAACCAAACCACACTAGAACCCAGGAGTTCCCTTGTGGTACACCGGGTTAAGGATCTGGTGCTGTCACTGCAGCAGCTTGGGTTGCTGCTATGGTACAGATTCGATCCCTGGCCCAGGAACTTTCATATGACACAGGTGCAACCAAAAAAAAAAAAAAAAGGCCCCCATTTAAAAAAAAAAACTAGAACTCAGATGCCCAATCGTAAGAAATTAGTTAAGTATCATTTGCACTTGCGAATATTATGCAGTCAACAAAAAGGCTTGAAAGGAATTTGTGATGTGCTTAGACCGTAAAGATAATACCAAAAAATGCAACCAAATTTACATTTAGTAGTCACAGCTCTACAGCTAATAAAAACAAAACAAAATGACCACAAAAAAACTACAATTCTCGAAAAAGGCTGGGAAGTCTCGCCACTGCAACGCCCAAGTAACCGAGCTGAAGAGAGGGGTGTGGACAGGTGGCTGGAGCCACACCCCGTGTGACCTCAGGCCTCTCTTTTCCTGGCATGATATCCTTGGAGTCCCCTTGGTTAAGGACCATTGTCTGGTTGATGAAATCACAATTGCAGTTATTTCTGTTTCCTTATTTTTCTTCTGAGGCACTTTGTGAATTTTCCAGAAAGGGCAATCATCACTCAAAAAAAAAAAAAAAAACAATTTCTTAACATTGGCTGAATTCTTTGCTGGCCTTTCTTTCTCAGTCCTCAGTTGGGAATCTGGGCCGCGCCCTCCTACCTCCCCAGGCCCATCCAGGACAGCTCTGCCATCAGACAGCACGACTAGGGGGTAAGGATGTCACCAGCGAGGTGAAGGGGGTGGGTGACCCAGGGTGGGCTTCCCTCTGAGACCTGGGCTTGCAGCTCAGAGCTCAGACTCCCAGCGTGTTGTTTTCCTTTCAGAGCTGTTTGGATTTTTTTCTCCTAACAACTTAATATGTTCCCTGCAGCCACTCCCTGCCTTTGAATGCTTCGTTTGAAAAGCACATGAGCATTTGCAAGCTTTTAAATTGGTTCATTGTGGCTTTAATTTCTTGTCTAGCATGTGACTTGATTGGCTTCCAAAAGCTCGGCTTTTATGTTTTTACTAAGCAATGAATGGGAGGAGCAGAAACCAGCTCCCAAGAGTTTCAGGTGACAGGACGCCTGAGCTCTGAGCACCAAAAGGCAGGGACCCTGTGGAGAACGTCCTTCCAGCTGGAGATGCCCAGGGCCTGGGTTTTGGACCCAGAGGTGTGTTGATGGAACACTGGGGTCCAGCGGGGCGGGGTGCGGCTCAGGAGGGTCTCAAACCCACAGGTCAGCCTTGGGTGGGGGACCTCTAACCTCAGATGTGGGGTCACTAATTGCGAGTTTGGTGACTGGCGGCCCTTGGCCGGTTCTGCCCAGCCACTTCTTTCCCCTTCAACGAAACACACAGGAATTAAGCTCAGCCTGATGCTACGACCACAGTGGCAAATAAGCAGATACCACCCCTGTCTTAAATAGCTCCTAGGGGAGTTCCTATGGTGGCTCAGTGTTAACAAAACCGGCTAGTATCCGGGCGGCCTCAGGTTCAGTCCCTGGCCTCGCTCAGCGGGTTAAGGATCCGGCATTGCTATAAGCTGTGGTGTAAGTCGCAGACATAGCTCAGATCTGGCATTGCTGTGGCTGCAATGCAGGTCGGCAGCTGTAGCTCTGATTAGACCCTTCCTGGGAACCTCCATATGCCGCAGGTGTGGCCCTAAAAAGACAAAAAAAAAGGGGGGGGGATAAACACAGTCGAGCAGGCCACAGCCCTACTGAAAAGGCCTGTCGTGGCACAGTCTCCTGACCGGCCCCTAGGCCCCCAGCAGGAGCCTGTTTCCAGCCTTGCTTTCCCTGCACCCTCACAGACAGTCCTACAGCAGACACACTGCTCTTAGCACACAGCCTCCTCTCTGACACAGCCAAGACCGTGACCTCTGTCCCTTCTGCCAGAAGCGAGCCCCGCCGCAGGGCATGGCCCCAGAGCATCTGGGACCACCAAGTCCATTTTCCGGGCGGGCCCGCCTCCCGTCTTCCACCTTCCCACCGCTGCACCCCAGCGCCGGCGAGTCAAGTCACCAGCCCTTTCTTAACGGCGATGGAAGGAACGAATAAGCAAAAGACATGACCCGCAGTGCTGGGTGGGGCAAGTGGGCGGCCTTCCACAATGTGACAGGGAAAGTAAGGGAAAGAATCTGCACATCTGCCCTGAACACCTGCCCCGCTAGGCCTGTTTCCCCAGCTGTACCTGTGAGTGTTGAACACAGGGTCTCTGAGGGTCCGTGAGCTTGTGGCTTGAGAGGTCCGCAGTACTGAGATCTCTGAGAGCCCCGGCCCCAAGCTGGGTTTGGGACCAGCCTCTGCCCTCAGACTGTCAGCAGGGCCCGGTCCTGGCTAGTATCCATGAGGATGTGGGTTTGACCCCTGGCCTTGTTCAGTGGGTTAAGGATCTGCAGTTGCTGCAAACTGTGGCTTAGGTCGCAGATGCGGCTCAGATCTGGCATTGCTGTGGCTGTGGCATAGGCCTGAGGCTTTGGCTCCACTTCGGCCCTCTAGCCTGGGAACGTCTATAAGCCACAGGTGCGGCCCTAAAAAGAAAGAAAAAGGATCCAGCATTGTCACTGCTGTGGCTTGGGTATGATCCCTGCCCTGGGAATTTCTACATGCCATGGATGCAGCCCAAAAAAAAAAAAAAAGGTAAGATCAGTGTCACATTCACTGGCCACACTGAAACAGACCACTAG
This sequence comes from Catagonus wagneri, assembly GCA_004024745.2. Taxonomy (NCBI): domain Eukaryota; kingdom Metazoa; phylum Chordata; class Mammalia; order Artiodactyla; family Tayassuidae; genus Catagonus; species Catagonus wagneri. The sequence goes on from PVHT021183632.1 coordinate 7,324,171, forward strand.
TCAGGTGGGGCCTACTGGCTGTAGTTAGTTGACCCCAGTTTTCGATGGTCCAAAGCTACAACTAGCACTGCAGGGCACAGAGGCCGGCAGGCAAGACTAGCTGGCTAAGTGACGCACAGACATGAGTCTGGATTGGACGGACGTTGAAGCCAGAAGGACCTATAACTGGTGGTCTTGGATCCACTGTTCACTAGCTGTGTGACACTCGCTCAGTCCCTCAACATCTCTGAGTCTCCACCTCATCCGGAAACGGGCTGTCTTAGTCTGTTTGGGCGGCCATAATAAAACATCACAGGCTGGGCGGCTTATGAGTGGCAGAAATTTCCTTCTTACAGTTCTGGAGGCTGCAGATCCGAGATCAGGGTGCAACATGGTCAGGTGAGGACCCTTTTTCTGCTCGCAGATTTCTCATTGTATTTTTTTTCTTTTTAGGGCCACACTTGCAGCATATGGACCTTCCCGGCCTACGCCACAGCCACAGCAACGATCCGAACCATGTCTGTGACCTACACGGCAGCTCGCGGCAATGCTGGAACCTTAACCCACTGAGCGTGGCCAGGGATCGAACCCAAGTCTTCTTGGATACTAGCTGGGTTGTTACCACTGAGCCACAACGGGAAGTACTCTCATTGTATCTTCACGTGGAGGAAGGGGTTAGGGAGCCCCGTGGGGTCTCCTTCAAGGACACTAAACTCATTCACAAGGGCTCCGTCCTCATGTTCAAATCACCTCCCAGACGCCCTAACTCCTAACAGCATCACAGTGGGACTCGGGATTCCAGCACGTGAATTTGGGGTTGGGGACGTCAATTCAGACCACAGCATGGGAACAACACCTAGATGACTAATGAGAAACTTCCCACGTGGCACCCGGGACACACTTCACACCTGGAAGCAGTTCTTTTTTTAACCCCAGTTCCTCTGGTGTCGGGGGTGGGGGGGAGCTTTCCTTCCTAGGAACCTGCGTCCGGACGGCAGCTCTCCCAGGGTCCCCAGGCTGGGTGCGGCATACGAATAGGGGTTACCGGCTGGAGACTAACGCATCTGAGCATCTCAACAGCCGCTGGGCTCTGATGATTCAGGTGGACCAGGTGGGGTTCTGGCCGGTGGGGCTCCGTGTCCAGTGAGGGGGGCCAAAGGGAGCTTTGAGAGAGGGGCGCACAGGCTGAGTGGGGGGCGTTGCATGCCGAGGGTTCTGGACACACGGGGGATGGGGAGACTGGAGCAGGGGCATTTTGGGGGGGAGACGACAGAGGAAGCCAGGGTGGGGAGCAAGAGCCAGATCAGAGCCTCAGAGCCACGTCCAGGAGGCTGGACGGGTCCCGAACGGCAGCCAATATGAGTTCGGGTCGGGGTGTGACAGGACTGTTTCTGAGATTCAGCCCCGGGCGTCCTGGCGGGGACGTGTGCAGAACAGGAGCCCTTGCAAGGGGGTGGGGCGGGCTGGAGGGGAAGCGTCAGCGCAGAGACAGAGTCTGCAGCTGCACGGAGCCAGGACCAAGCCAGGACCGTGAAGGGAGGCTGTGGGAGCGAGCCTGCCCAGCCTGCCCCTCTGGGAGGGAGGGGGGAATTCGGTGGCTAGTTTGTTTGTCCTTCTTGGATTGGTTGAATGGACATACGATTTAAAAAATAGAATTAAAAAAATGGAGCTACTTTTTTTTGGGGGGGGGGGTTTAGGACCATACTTGTAGCACATGGAGATTCCCAGGTTAGGGGTCTAATCAGAGCTACAGCTGCCAGCCTACACCACAGCCACAGCCACATGGGATCCAAGCCGCGTCAGCGACCTACACCACAGCTCACAGCAATGCCAGATCCCTAGCCCACGGAGAGGGGCCAGGGATTGAACCTGCATCCTCATGGATACTAGTCAGATTCATTTCCGCCGCGCCATAACAGGAACTTCCTGGAACTACACATTTTCCACACATTTTCCAAAAAAAAAGGTGCCCAGGCGTTCTTTGAAAAGCTGTTTCCATTTCCAGCTTCTTGGGAAGCAGCCCTGAGGTGTGGCTGTGGGCAGCAAGGGAACGGGGCGCCGGGTGTGTCTCTGGACTGTCCCCAAGGAACCAGAGAAAGAATGCAGGCCCTTTCTGGCTCAGGCTGGCACTGGGCTGCCAGGGGAGACACTGAGAAAGGAAGCAGCCTGGGTTTTTGCCTCCTGTGTGGTTATCGCAAATGACAGGCGGAAGAGAAATGACCTTTTTTCGCTGATGACAGACTAGCCGGGTCAAGGCAAACGAAGGAGGAAAGGGACAGACTCAAGTCCTAGGGACAGCTCGGGGTGAGAGGCCACACACACGTGTGCAGTGGACAGAGGGGGCTAGAAAACATGATACAAACGTCAAAGGCGGAGGCAGCCAGGGAAGGGGCTGACGTTTCCGCAAGGATGAAAGGCCTACATCACGTGTCTACAAGTCATCCCTCATTCTGGGCTCCCCCAGCTGGGAGGTGGGTCGCATAGGAAACAACGGAGCTCAGGTAGCAGGGACCCCCTCTTCGGGCTGAGAGCTGTGGCTGATGAGCGGGGGGACGGCGGGGGGACCCAGGAAGAGCTCCCCCGCCCCCAGCACCTTGCTCTTGGAATCTGACGGGACTTGTCGGGCACCTGCTCAGGATGAGTCCCCCCAGGTGCTCAGTGAGCAGGGCCACTGTCACCACCCCCAGCTGCAGACAAGACCACGAAGGCAGAGTTCCCGTTGTGGCTCAGTGGGTTAAGAATCCGATTACTATCTGAGAGGATGCGGTTAAGGATCCGGCGTTGCCATTAGCTGTGGTGTAGGTCGCAGACATGGCTTGGATTCTGCATGGCTGTGGCTGTGGCGTAGGCTGGCAGCGGTAGCTCCAATTCGACCCCTAACCTGGGAACTTCCATACGCCCTGGGCGCGGCCCTACAGAGACAAAAAAAAGGAAAAAAAATGAAAACACAAAGACCTCTGAGGCTGGAGTAATCTGTCCAGGGCACAGGGCCACGCTGGGGTTTGAGCTTGTTCTGTTGGATTCCCAAGGCCACGTGCTTATCTCACTAGAGCACACTGCCTCTGGAGTCGAGTCCGGCTCCACCGCACGTCGGCGCATCAGGGAGAACTACTCAGTGACTCCGCACAGAGTGAATCCACTCCGAGTCCAGCCGCGAACCAGAGGGACCCGGCTCCACGTGGGTGAAGTAGCAGACAAGCTGCCAGGAGGCTCAAGGGGGCGCGGAGACCAGACACTTCCGCCACGAGGCTGGAGGGAGCAAGGGAGGAGGTGCGGGGAGCCTCTGAGCCGCGAGCTGGAGCCCGGAAGGAGGCACGACCCCCGCCGGGCGAAGAGGCTGCTGCCGGGAGAAACCCCACAAGCGGCAGAGGGGAGCCTGGGTGACGGAAGGGGCGCCAGCCTTGCAGGACAGAGGACAAGGTACGGCCACCAACAAAACCGCCTGACACTGACCACCTGCCGGGTCCGCCTCTAGTGGGAGGCAATCCAGGGCTCAGAACCCTGTGTCCTGCGGGCCGTGGGACTAGAGCCCTCCGCCCCCTCCCTCCTTCCTGGGCCTGTGAGGCGGATGCTGCAGGGTGGAGGCCCCGCTGCCTGGCTCTGCGGTGCCACTGCTGCGGGCAGATTCTCCATAAGGGCCAGGCGGGACAGCCTCCTGCCTCGGGCCCTCCAACACCAGCACGGCAATTAAAATAATTCTCCTGGAGTGTGCAAATACCACGTGCTCTTCGGTGATCCAGGCGCTCCAAGAATCCTGCTTGGGACCTAGCCAAGTCCCGTTAGGGGACACACCTAAAACATGAAACCAAACCCCGCCCTAGCAAAGACAGGGGCCGAGTCGGGTTCACGGTGAACGCGATGGGGCACTCTTACGTTCGAAGTTCCCAATCTAGGGGTGGAATCAGAGCTGCAGCTGCCAGCCTGCACCACAGCCACGGCCACAGCCGCACTGGATCTGATCCACATCTGTGGGCTACGCTGTAGCCGTGGCAACACCAGATCCGTAACCCACTCAGAGAGGCAAGGGATCAAACCCACATCCTCACGGACGCTATGTCAGGTCCTTCACCTGCTGAGCCACAACAGGAGCTCCCAGAACTTTTTTCTCAAACACCACGGTGCCACCTGGCTCCCACGCCCCTGCCTGTGCCCCCCAGGCCCCCACTGAGAGCTCTGAGAGCTGTCCCCTGGAGGTGGGAACCCGGGGCGGCCGTCTTTGGCGAGCATCCAAGCTCGAGAAAGGTGGCTGCGGGCTGTAAATCTGGGCCTCAGCCCAAGAATGGAGAAGTGGAGATGATAAACTGAGGCCCTGGCTTCTAGGAGCCTCGGTCGGACAGTGTCCAGCCATTCTGGCCCTGTGCCACCTCAGCTGCCCCCAGGGAATTTTGCTCTGGAACCCAGAAGCCTTCACGATCCAGAGGCCAGGTCCCGTGAGCAGTTACAGCTCCGCGCGCCTGCTCCGCCAACCTGGCCGGGGGGACCCCCGCCACAAACTGACCCTGGCACGGGGTACGCTCCCTTTCCCGTGACACGCTCGCCTTTCCCGTGACTCATTTCTGCCCCACCACACACAGTTTCCACCCTTGCTCTTTCCCACTGCTCTCATAGACCCAGACGGAAATTCAGGAACCGAGCCGGCAGCTGGTTTTAATCCCAAAGCCTATTCCAAGTGCATTCTGGGAGCATTCTTGTTCACTTATTAACGGCGGACAACGTTGCAAAGGGGCCTGGCTCAGAGCATCTTCAGGCACCAGGAGGACCCTAGGTGACTCTTTCTTCTCTGGCATTCACAAGAGGGTGATTCCGAGAGCAAAGTGTCACAAGCAGGGACCAGAATTCCCAGCAGCATCTTAACAGGTCATTGATTTGGAACTCTCAAATCATCTTATTTAATCTTACAACAACCCTCCAAGGTAGCTGAATCTAGAGGTGGGAACAGTTATTAGGTTTTATCCCATCAGAGGTGACCACAGGCTTGAAGAGATTAAGGGACCAAACCCAAGCCACACAGACCGCAGGGCGCCCCAGCCCACTGTCAGTCCATAGGCTTGTGTTTAAACATGAAACCCCACTTAGTATCAGTGCTGTGGGGTCTGCTTTACAATTCCAGCCAGAAAAGGAACAGGCCAGTGACTGCTTTCAAGACAAGCGCTCTGAGAATGACTCTCAATCAGCTCTGCCCTCACTGAGAAATTGTACTTGGCAGTGAAAACCCGCTGCTCTCTGGCTGCCCCACCACTTTCCCCAGAGAGCTGACTATAAAACAGCAGTTCTGCAGGTCCCGCTGTGGTCCACAGGGATCAGTGGCATCTTGGGAACCGCTGGAACTCAGGGTTTGATCCCCGCTCCGGCCCGGCACAGTGGGTTAGGGATCTGGCATTGCCAAGGCTGCAGCTTAGGTTTCTCCAGTGGCTCCGACCTGCTCCCTGGCCTGGGAGCTCCACATGCCGTGGGACGGCCAAAAAAACTGACCAAAAAAACAAAAAAAAAAGGGCATTTCCAATCACTCTGAAATTCACTAAACCCAAGTTCTCCATCAAAAGGATTTCTGCTTGGGAAACGCTGGCTGTCGTGCAAAGCACAGTCAGATACGAGTGCCTTGGGAGAAGAGAGAATGCACGGGACAGCTATGAGAGAACGAGGGGTGGGATGCAGGGACGGGAGGAGAAGGCCGCCTGCCCCCAGGGGACAGGCATCCCCGAGGCGAGGCAGGTGTCTCCTCGGGGTGGGGCCTCAGCTCCTCGGGCCCAGATGTGACTGGCATGGATGCCAGTGCAGGCTCTGCTGCTAACCGGCTCCCAAACTCCAGTCTCCTTGGTCCGGTGAGAGCAAGAATTACCACCCGACAAGCATGGCCTCTGAGATGGAGGAGCCTTAAATTAGGAGGTGGTTTTGAAGAGAAAGGGCACAGCTATTCACCTCCGGGCTTTTTTCTCTTTAAACGGAATAGCTGTTAGGAAGGGAAACAGAAACTCTCAAGAAGCTCCGCCTTATTCAAATCACAGAACTGTAATGATCCCCCGGCAACCTAAAGGCTAACTGCACCTTGCTA
>PVHT021183632.1:7330301-7367020 GCA_004024745.2 Catagonus wagneri
AGCCGGCCTAGCAAACTCCAGGGAACGCTGCAGTCTTCCAAGCTACAGTTCCAACCTGTAATAACCAGAGACCTTAACAAGAGCCGTTCTTTGGGCCAGGCCATTCTCTAAAGCACTTTATAGTGCTTTAGAAATAAATATCCTGAGCAGGGGAGTTCCCGGATGGTCTAGTGGTTAAGACTCGGTGCTTTTACTGCTCCGGCCCGGGTTCAGTCCCTGGTCTGGGCACTGAAATCCTACATCAAGCCGCAGCAGGCCACGGCCAAGAAAAACAAAAAGAGAGACACAGATATCCTACCAGGTAGGTGTTATTATCGGCCTCATACTGTCGAGAACAAAGCAAAGCACAGAAGGGTGAGTAACTTTCCCCGGAGAACGCAGAGCTGGGATGGGAGCGGCGACGGCTGGCTCCAGAGCCCTCCCCTCAAGCACAGTGCTTTACCTGGAGACAGGTGATCAGCACATGAGGGCTGGTTGGATGTGAATAAGAAAGAGCTGCTGCTGGATGGCAGATGCAAGAGCTGCGACGCATTCTCTGCAGCAGCTCAGCTACGCAGCTCGACGTACCATCCTCTCGACACCACCCAGTGCAAGTGTTCACATCTGGGCCAGGCCCGTGGTCCTATCAGCAAAGCTGAGTTTTGCCATCTGCCCCCTTGCACCTGCAGCCCTTGGTACCCAGTGCCAACCAGCACACCCCAGGTGGCTCCATGATTGTTGCTGATGTGTTTGTCTTGCCACTAGAGTGTTGCTCTCATGGGCAGGGGCTGTGTCTCATCTGCTCTTATACCCAGGCCTGGAGACAGCTGGCCTGGAGAAGGACGGCAGTGCTGCTTACCCACTGAGCCTGACCCAACATCCTTGGGACGGCAGGGCTGGCTCTCATGGGGCCAGGCCAGGGTACCGGGTTCTGAAAACTGCCCTCAGAGGTCAGACTGGCTCCAGCTCTCAGGCTGCAGGCCCAGTCCTCATGGGAACACCCCCAGGAGCCAATGAAAGAGGTTGCGGAACCTCCCTGAGTCTCAGCACCTAACAGTTGGACCACTTCTTAGGAATCCTCTTCTCTAGCTGTGCCATTACAAAGACGGGAAGACTGAGGCTTAGAGAAGGGAAGAGACTCACCCAAGGCCTTTGCAGCAGCTCAGTGGCAAAGGTATGGCCAGGATTCACCTTGGTATAAAAATATGCTGTACCTCTGAAGGAAAGCGTTAACAGTTCTTCAAAATGACCCACAGATAAGAAACAATCAGCTCTCATATTTATAGAGAATTTTGAACAAGCATGCCAAGACAATTTAATAGGAAAAAAATAGTCACTTAACCAACAGTCCTGGGACAACTGGATAGCTACAAACAAAAGAATGAACATGGCCCCTTACCGCACACTATATACAAAAATTAACTCAAAATATAGGTCAATGTTCAAACTGTAAGAGCCAAAACTATACGAAACTCATAGAAGAAAACACAGGCATAAATGTTCCTGACCTCAGATTAGGCAATGATTTCTTAAATGTGACGCCCAAAGCACAAAGAACAGAAGAAAAAAAACATATAAACTCGATTTTATTGAAATTAAAAACTTGTGTGTTTCAAAGGACACCATAAAGAAAATTAAAAGAAAACCCACAAAATAGAGGGAAAATTTGCAAATCATTTCTCTGATAAGGGACTTATATCTAGAAAGACAAAAACTCACTTATAAAATGGGCAAAGGTTCTGAAGAGATATTTCTTCAAAGAAGATATACATACAAATAGCCAGTAAGCACATAAAAAGATGCTCACCCCCATTAGCCATCAAGGAAATGCAAATTCAAACCAAAAGGAGATGCCACTTCATACCTGTAAGGATGGGTACAATCAAAAGGGCAGACAATAAAGCATCAGTAAAGATGTGGAGAAAAGGGGACACTCTTTTTTTTTTTTTTGTCTTTTTGCCTTTATGTAGGGCCGCACCCACGGCATATGGAGGTTCCCGGGCTAGGGGTCTAACAGGAGCTGTAACCGCCGGCCTTCGTCAGAGCCACAGCAACACTGGATCTGAGCCGCGTCTGCAACCTACACCACAGCTCACGACAACGCCGGATCCTTAACCCACTGAGCAAGGCCAGGGATCGAACCCGCAACATCATGGTTCTTAGTTGGATTCGTTAACCACTGAGCCTTGAAGGGAACTCCGAAAAGGGGACACTCTTATGCTGCTGGTGAGAATATAAAAAGTACAACCAGGCTGGAAAACAGCCCGGCACTTCCTCAAAGGATTAAACACAGTACCACACGGTCCAGCACTTCCACTCCTAGGTATATACCCAAGAGAAATGAAAACATTTGTTCCAGGCAAAAACGTGTACACAGGGAGTTCCCATCGTGGCCCAGCAGAAATGAATCTGACTAGGAACTGGGATGTTGCAGGTTCGATCCCTGGCCTCGCTCAGTGGGTTAAGGATCCAGTGTTGCTGTGAGCTGTGGTGTAGGTCACAGATGCAGCTCAGATCTGATGTTGCTGTGGCTGTGGTGTAGACTGGCAGCTGCAGTTCAGATAGACCCCTAGCCTGGGAACTCCCATATTCCCCAGGTGAGGCCCTAAAAAGCAAAAAACAAAACAAAACAAAACTTGTACACAAACCTTCATGAGAGCCAAAAAAAGCAGAAACAATCCACACGTCCATCGGCATATGGATGGATAAATAAAATGCGTATATCCATTCAGCAATAAAAAGAAATGAAATACCGATGAGGCTACAACATATATGAACTTTGAAAATACGAGACCAAGTGAAAGAAGCCGATCACAAAGGACCACATTTTACATGATTCCGCTTAAATGAAACGTGTAGAGCAGGCAGATCTGTAGCGACAGAAAGTGAATTAGCGGTTGCCTAGGGCCGGCGGGCGGGTGGGGGGCCGTGGGGGATGCGGCATTGTGCAGGCTCTCCGGGGTGTAATAAAAATGTGCCAAAAATGATTGTGGCGATGTTCGTACAACCCTGTGGATATGCTCAAAGGCGCTGAATTGCGCACTTTAAACAGGTGAGCTGTATGTTGTGAACTATATCTCAATAAAGCTGTTTTTTTAAAAAAAGAAGCAAAATCCCAAAACTAAGAGGGTCATTCAAATAGACCATTGAAACACCCATCTCTGTGAGCAAACACTCCCCCTGCTCCAGGAAGCTCTGCAATTCATTTTGACAGCATTTGCTCAGTTAATCGTAAAATTCTTTTTTACACTTGAGAGACAGGGCTTAATATTCATTTCCATTTCCCAGATGAGGACACAGAGATGGGGGAGTTTCGCGCTATGCCCAAGGTCCCGGATCTCGCAGTGAGGAGATAAGGAGTCAAATCCAAGACCACTGGACTTTAACATCCGGACGTGCCCAGTACTGAGCCAGGTGCAGGCTGCGGGCTACGAAGATGATCTGCGTGGCCGTGGACTCTGACTGAGGCTGTTATGTGCGCATACAGAGCGGCACACGAGAAGCTCTCGGAGCCTTGAGAAAGAGGCAATGATGCCAGTCAGGGATCCAGGGAGAGGTTCAGGGCCAAGGAAACAGGCTGGCTGAGACGTGCGAGGTGAGCAGGGTCTGGATTCGAGGACAAGTGGGAAAGGGCATAACAAGCTGCTGGACCCGCAGGAGCAAAAGCTGGGAGGTGGCCAAGGGCAAGGCCAAGTTCAGGCTGCAGAGTGGACTTGGAAACTGTTAACGGAAGCTGTGGTGGAGAGGCAAGAGGGGAGCCTGAGCCGCACAGGATCCAAACGGGCACGTTGACCTGACTCTGTGGGCGCTAGGGAGCCAGGGAGTGTCCGTGAGCAAGGGAGTGGCGTGCCCTGGTCAGTGACAGCCCCACAGCAAAGAGGCCAGTGTCTGACCAGTTGTCTGGAAATAACACTGAGCTGAAAAGGCTTCTAGCAACCTGGCACCTTCGGTCATATAATGCCTTGTAAAGTGCCGTTTAACCCCAAAGGCACCCTTTTTATTGGAAACCTGCACTTCAACAAGGAAACCAGAGTTCACGTCCAAGGAGTTTTCTCAACAGCTGACTAAACATGCAAACATCTGATGAGCTGTGGGGGGCAGCCTCCACTCCTCCCCACAGTGCCTGCACCCGCAGCTGCACCCGTCGCGCAGGGCGCCAACAGTGATTGGTGGGGAAGGGGTGTTCTGCCTGCTCCCACCCTGTCCCCACCCCCAACACCTGTGACGCTATGATTGCTCTGGGTGGGTGTCAAGGTCACCATGAGTCTTGACCTTTAGATGTCAAATGAGGCCCCCGTGGGTTGGGAAAGTGTCACCCAAAGTTGTCACGTAGGAGGCTACCTGCTGCGTGCCAGGCGCTGGGCAGCTGTGGTTCGTTCTTTATCCACCAACTACCAAGGCAGGGGCGACTGTGCCACCTTACAGATGGGGACACTGAGGCTCAGAGCGGCTGGCTCTCCTGCCCCAGCTCAGAGAGCCACTGTCTAAGCAAAGCCGGGACCTCCCGGTTCTGGCGCCCGGGCCGTGCTGCAGAACGGCCAGCTAAATGAGGAAGTGAGTCAGGAAAGCAAAAGGAGGGGTTCCTTCTTGAGTCAGAACAGGATGTCGCATCCCACACCCGACTGAGGCAGAGGCCGGGGTGGGGGGAGCCCCAGCAGGGCAGACTGATGTGGCGCCCAGCCCAGCCAGGCCTCTGCAGTGAGCGTGCGTGCCTGAGACGTGGGGCCGGCCGAGAGGCAAGCCGGGCATGGGGTGACTGCGTGGGCCTGGTGACACCGGGCCTCTCAGGGTACGGCTTGAAATGAATCGGGCCATGTGGAGACACCAAGCCCGGCTGCGGGGCCCTGGCCCGGGGTTTCCAGGAACTCCCGCTCCGTGCCTCTCTCACCGTCACCTGCCAGGCCAGGTGGAGATGAAAGGTGCGCCTTCAGTGGACCCAAGGGACTTCTCATCTTCTGAGTGGCAGCTGCCGGCCTATGCCACAGCCACAGCAATGGCAGATCTGAGCCGCATCTGACACCTACACCACAGCTCACGGCAAACACAAGATCCAGACCGCATCTGTGACCTACACCACAGCTCACGGCGAGGCCAGATCCTTAAGCCACTGGGCGAGGCCAGGGACTGAACCCGCATCATCACGGACACTAGTCAGGTTTGTTGTCACTGAGCCATGATGGGAAGTCCCCATCCCACCTTCTAACCCAGAACCGCACCGACCGCCCCCTGTAGCAGGCCTGGGAGATGCTTATTTCATTTAATGACAAACCCTGTTTCCGTGCCCGCTCTACACCAGACGCTGTGGTCACAGGTGAACAGAACTGACCAGACCCCGCGCCCTTGGGCGGCCTGACAGCTCAGGCTCCCTCTCCTCCACTGGAAGGTGGACACAGCACCCAGGGTCTTCTCCACTCCCCTGCTCTCCATCCCGCCCCCCAGTCTCTACAGCGCGTCATCCCTCGACCTGGGCCCCTCTGAAGTCCACCAGCTCACCTCACGGATGTCCCATGCGCAGCACTCGCTAAGCTCATTTTTCAAAATTTCTCTGTGAGCCAGGGACGCTAACCTGCCCCCTCCCTCCACCGACAACGCGTGGGACCCTGGGCTGGGCTGTGGGAGCTCCATGAGCTCCCCGAAATCTCCTGCAGCCTTTTGTGCGTATGCTTGCTCCTCAGGGGACGCCGGCAGGTCACACCTAGTTCCCAAAGACTCCTTGACTAGGGCTACACGAAATCTGTGATGTGAATTATTCACATTGCTCATTGTAAACGACCCAGAATATTCCCTGGGATGAATGACACAAATCACCCTTAGCCATTTCCATTTTGCTGGACAGTTATGTCACATTTCGGTTGTTGTTTTTCTCAGTCCCACTAGAACATCTGCAAACGTATCGCTGATTTGAAACGGAAGCAAGCTCTGTACCCCTCTGGCTGCAAAGCAGAGCTCCTGACGGACTCTTGTTATTGTTATATTCTAAATGGTATTTTTCTGACCAAGAGACATCATTTTTCTTTTTAGCATCAGCAGCTGGCCTTCTTTTAGGGGCTGTCTTCCACAAGGAAACCAAGTTTGTGGTCGCATGGCCCTAGCTGCTGGGCTTGGAACAAGGAAAACCGGAGACCGAGCAAATCTGGGTGATTTGCAGTGGGGCCGGGCCAGGCGGGCCTGGGCCGGGCGGGGTGGGGCTCGCTCCTGGTGAGTCACTGCGCTGGACGCCCATCCACATCCACACACAGTCACAGTCACAAAGGCCTGCCTCTTCTAGGACACTTCCTAACAGCTGCTACGAGCACACAGATCCTGGAGCCAGCCAGGAGAGCAGATTCAGAGGTAACGTGGCTGCTGAAAAACGATGCAGACTTTGCCAAGGGAAATGAACTCTTCTGACTTCCTTTTCTGTAAAATGGGAGTAATAATAGTGATATTATAGTAATAATAGAAATGTAGCAATATACTACACTATTTTACTATTACTATATTACTATTCACTATTAGCATATTATCGTTTTACTATTACTATATTACTATTTTACTATTACTAGTAAAGTCATCTGATCTGATTAAGTAGGTTATATTGGTAGACGGTGCTGGTAAGCAGTCGGCGTTATCTCAGTGTTTTAGATAAATATAAAGTTGCATATGTGAAGTCCTACTGAGAAAAAACAAGATGCCATTTAACTATGCAGCAAAAAGGAAAGGGTTAAGGAAAGCTGGTGACATTCGCCCCGTGGACTATCCTTGGCCATTTACACCAAGAAACGGGATATTAACACTACAGACTGAAGCTGTGTCTAAAGAGAAAAAAGATCATGACGTACGCTACTTACAACTGTCAAGAAATGGAAACCCCCTGGGCTTCCTCTGCGGCTCACAAGAAGAAACAGGAACACCCCAAGTGTCCGTGGGCAGAGGAACAGATAAAGAAGATGTGGTTAGAGTTCCCTTTGTGGCTCAGTGGTTAACAGATCCGACTAGGAACCATGAGGTTGCGGGTTCGATCCCTGGCCTTGCTCAGTGGGTTAAGGATCCGGTGTTGCCGTGAGCTGTGGTGTAGGTTGCAGACGCGGCTCGGATCCCGCGCTGCTGTGGCTGCGGCGAAGGCCAGCGGCTACAGCTCCTGTTAGACCCCTAGCCTGGGAATCTCCATATGCCACGGGTGTGGCCCTAGATAAGGCAAAAAGACAAAAAAAAAAGTTGTGGTGTACACACACACACACACACACACTAAAATACTACTCAGTCATAAAAAGAAGGAAATAATGCCATCTCCAGCATCATGGATGGACCTAGAGATTATCATACGAAGTGAGGTAAGTCAGATGATATCACTTATATGTGGAATCTAAAATACGATACAAATGAACTTATTTACAAAACAGAAGAGATGCTCAGACATAAAAAACGAATTTATGGTTACCAAAGGGGAAAGGGGCTGGAGGGGGATAACTTAGGAATCTGGAATTAGCAGATGCAAATTACTATATATACAATAGAGAAAAACAAAGATCTACTATATAGCGCAGGGAATTATATTCAGTATCTTGTAATAAACTGTAATGGAAAAGAACATGAAAAAGAACATATAGATATAAAAATCCACCTTGCTGTACACCAGAAACCAACACAACATTGAAAATCAACTATACTTCAATTAAAAAAAAAAAGATCACGCTGCAAAACTCTTGGCCCTCGAGAGCAGGGGCTGAAACTTTTTTCCGGAATGAGTCAGACAGTAAACATTTTAGGTTTCGCAAACCAGATGGTCCCTGTCACAGCTACTCAAGTCTGCAGTCACAGCGCCAAGACAGCCAGAGCCAGTATGTAAATGACGAGCACGGCAGCGTTCCAATAAAACCTTGCTTACAAAATTGTGTGGCATTTGAACAGTGGGCTGCACGATACAAACACTGTGTCAAAGAAGATAAGGATGGAAAGGAGCACTGGGAAAAGTAAAAAGTTTTCTTAGAGCGCTGGAACACAGATATGTTGTTTGTTTATTTTTCTCTTTTTAGGGTCGCACCTACGGCATATGGAAGCACCCAGGCAAGGGGTCGAATCAGCATTGCAGCTGCCAGCCGACACCACAGACACAGCAACGCGGGATCGGAGCCGCGTCTGCCACCTACACCGCAGCTTATGGCAACTTGAGGTCCTCAACCCACTGAACGAGGCCAGGGATCAAACCCGTATCCTCATGAATAGCAATCAGGCTCTTAACCCGCTAAGCCACAGTGGGAACTCTCATAGGTACATTTTTTTAAATGTCAGTTTCTTTAAGTCGTAGTGGCAATTAAAAAAAAATTAAGGGGCTTTAAAGCTTCATACATTCTAATAACATATAAGAGGTTTCACAGTTCCATTAGACTTTAAAATTGGGAAGTCCAGCTCTCACATTATTCTCTACAGAAAAGGTAGTCTGTGAAATATAGCAAGTGTGGGACTGAATCTGGCTTCTTCATCGATAGCTGTGTGACCCTGGGCAAGTTTATTAACCTCTCTGTTCCTCAGTTTCCTTGTTCATAAAGTGAGGATACCAATGGCACCAAGAAGCATGCAAAGGCCTGGCAGGGAGCCTGGCATATAGCAGGCCGTCAGTACCGAGGCCAGATCTTGCTGACCCAGGTCTGTGTCATGGCTGGAGCAAGACTGAATAAAACACCCAGCACACTTTACTTCCCAGCTTAAAAAAAAAAAGAAAAAAATGCCCTCCTACAGTTTTCAGGTTTGGTTTATAAAAGGACACAGAACAAGATGTACCCTACTCTTTTGAAATAAATGGCACCCTAGCAGCGAGAACAGCCTAAGGGAGGCAGGGTTTGTTTCAGACGGGAGTTTGGGGAGCAAGTGAGTTTCTAGGGCTACGCTTGCTGGGCCGCTGGGGAGACCCACGGCCCTGCAGAGCCAAATCCACGCCCAGTTCCAGGGTCGCAGGCGCCAGTGAGCTTTAACTTTCCTCCACCAGTCGCACAGGAGGCAGAGGGACCAGAGTCCTCTCTTTGGCAGAAAGGGGCAGTTAGGTTCAGAGTCAAATGTCTTTCTGACTCAATCCCTCCACAGCTCCACGGCCTGCACCTGAGAAAGTCCACAAAGGGTACTGGAGCAGTGGCCGTCCTCCATCCATCTCTGCAGCTTTATCTCCTGCTTCTTCCCACCTCCTCTTCCTGAGCCAGATCTCCACGGGGCTCCCAGCACACACCAAGCGCCTTCTCCCCTCAGTGCTCTTCTTTGCCTGCCTGCATTCACTCATCAGCGCTGGCATCACTGCCTCCAGGAAGCCCTCCAGGATTTTTCAGGGGTAATGGCTGGGAACTAACATTTTGAAGCACCTGCTAGGTGTCAGTTCCTGTATTAGGTGCTTACACACATACCTCGTTGAGGTCTCCCTTCTCCTGTTAGGTAGGAATGATTGCTTTCCTTTTATTTATTTTTCTGTCTTTTTAGGGTCACACCCACAACATATGGAGGTTCTCAGGCTAGGGGTCGAATCAGAGCAGTAGCCGCCTGCCTACGACACAGCCACAGAAATGCCAGATCCAAGCCGCATATGCGACCTACACCACAGCTCAGGGCAATGCGGGATCCTTAACCCACTGAGCGAAGCCAGGGATGGAACCTGCGTCCTCATGGATACTAGTCAGATTCATTTCTGCTGAACCACGATGCAAACTCCTGCCTTCTTTTTGTAGGTGACGAAATCAAGGCCCAAAGTGGTTAAGTGACCTGCCTGAGGTCACACAGAAGGCAATCCTGCTGACTTGTTCTTCCAGCAGCCCCTTAGCAGAGTCCAAGAGGTGCAAAATCACCTCCCTTCTGCTGAAGCTGCAAGTAGTGTCCACCGAGCTATCCAAGAGGCCTTCCTCTGAATCATAAAAAGCCCTGCCTTGTACCTGGAAGCTTCAGAGCACCCCTCAGACCTCTCCCCAGAGCCTTCACCTCCTTGGAGTCCAAAGTCGATGGTTAACAGGCTGTGTAGATTATAATTAGCACATGCCCATTCCTGCCAGGGCTCTGAGACACCAGGTTTACGATGCGTCTGTGTGAAGCCAAGGCCACCGGCCTGGGGACTGACTTGCTCCTGGCTCTCCAGGGGTGGAGACATGAGGGTGTCACCAGCAGGGGTGGGCCATGTCCTTTACAGAAGCAGAAGTGCCTCCTGCGCCCCCTGGGCCTCAGCACCAGGGGCCACCTGCACTCGGGCAGCAGAGAGAAGCCGCGTGGGGCTCTGGGAAGCAGCATGTTTCCCGGGCACAGGGCACTGGCCCTGCTGGACTGCACCCCCCTACGCACTCCCGGAGGGGCCTGTGTCTGGGGGTGAGCTCCCCGTCAGCCCCAGTGGACAATACCCCACTGTTGCGTGCAGCCTGGAAGCTGACCAAGCGCTGTCACCCTCCTTCTCCCCCTTGACCCGATGGGAGGGGGGTTGATCCCTTTCCCCCGGAGGGACGTGGGCTCCCCAGCCATCACTTAGTGGAGCCCAAAACCTCCGACGGCTGCCTGGCAAGGTCACCCACCCACTGGGGGAGAGGGGCAGCCAGCACACGGTGAGCCCTGTTCTTTGCACTCCCCCACCCCGGGGGCCGAAGGGGACAGACACACCCTGGGCCTCCCACAAACAGGCACAAACACCACGTGACCTTCAAAAATGTGTTTTCTCCCTTCTCTTGCACAATGCTGGCTTTAATGGAGTTCCTCGCAGGGACCGACGGCCTACAAACTTTGCATGACAGGCAAATGCCACCCTCCCCGAGCTGGCCACACTCAACAGCGGGGCTGCCACCACCCAAGGGAAGGTATGTCCCGGCTGTGTCCAGGAGACGGGAGCCACATGTGCTGGGCCTGAATCACTTCCCCTCCAGGGAGCTGTGGCCTCCGGCTCGGCCTGCCAGCAACTGGCAAGGGCTCAGGACACCCGCCTTCTCCTCTGCAACTTCTTCACAGCCCAGGACCTTTTGATACAGTCTGTTGACTTACTGCCTGCTCATTGAATCTAGATGATTCTAGAACCATCCAGAATGTAAGTTCTATCTGCTGAACCCCCCTCCCCCACCCAACCTCTCAGCCTCTCAGCCACTCACAGGCGGGGCTGGGTTCCCAGGAGCCCTCCGCACGTGGGGCAGCTTTTGCTCAGGTAACAGGGAGGGAGACGCTCCAGGTTACAAAGGACACAGTGATGGCTGAGTCTACAGCCTGCATGTCCTCCCTTCTCTGATGACGTCTTCAGACAAGCACAGGGGTGCAGGAAACACTGGCTCAGCCCCCTGTCCCCGCCTGGGAATCAGTAATGGAAGCTGCCACAGGCTCCCAGATTCCCTTCGCTCTTTCCCTGGTCTGAGCTTTATCTCCCGAGCCCTCCCTGATCCAAGGTCAGGCTTCCTCCCCAGCCCGCTCTGTGCATTCAGAGCAGGCCCCTGCAGGCCACCAACAGATACAGGCTGGGCTCAAGCAACAAGCAGCTAATGGTGACCTTTTCATTTCTATGGGATGGAAGAGAAAAACCAAGGCATAAAACTGGGCAGGAACTCACCTCTGGTACTTATTTCCCCGAGACCCTGATGATTCCGTTCTTCAAAAGCAGGAGTTCCCTTCGTGGATCAGTGGTTAACGAATCTGACTAAGAACCATGAGGTTGCGGGTTACATCCCTGGCCTTGCTCAGTGGGTTAAGGATCCGGCGTTGCCATGAGCTGTGGTGTAGGTCGCAGACACAGCTTGGATCCCACGTTGCTGTGGTTGTGGCGAAGGCGGGCAGCTACAGCTCCTGTTAGACCCCTAGCCTGGGAACCTCCATATGCCACGGGTGCGGCTCTAGATAAAGGCAAAAAGACAAAAAAAAAAAAAAAAAGCAGCAGCCTTGAGGACTTCCCGTGTGGCTCAAAAAATAACTACTCAGTGTTGCTTCTACACTGGCTGTGACTCGACCCCTGGCTTGGGACCTTTCATGTGTACACCTATAAATGTGACAAAATTCATTAAGTAATTAAAAATAAATTTAAAAATGAAGATGTAATATACACACAAACACATAAACAGTGGAGTGCTACTCAGCCATAAAAAAAGAATGAAATTATGCCATTGGCAGCAACATGGATGCAACTAGAGATTCTCATATTACCTGAAGTAAGTCAGATATGTGTAACTGGGTCACTTTGCTGTACAGCAGAAATCGACAGAACACTGTAAATCAACTGTAACAGAAAAATAAAAATCTTGGGGGGTGGGGGGATACACTGGGGGTTTGGGATACAAAATCTGTAAAATTGACTTGTGATGATTTATGCACACCTATAATTGAAATAAAATCCATTAAGAGAAAAATAAATAAATAAATAAATAAAAATCTTAAAAAAAAAAAAGAAAAAGCAGCAGCCTTGACTCCTGTCTTCTAGAACCTTCCTCACTAGCCAGACTCACACCACGGATGCTCTCTCCCCAGAGGACTCAAAGTCTTGCCTGGGTGTCTGCTTTCAGGCTGAGGTTTCTAAACCAGAGCACCAGGCAAAGCAACAAAGTTCCCCCTAAGAGAGCCACAGAAACCCCTCAGCCTGGTACCTCCCTAAGGCGCCAAGGGCTGTGAGGTCCCCCAGAGGAGGCTGGTCTCCCCCAGAACCTGGGGTACAGCGTGGAGGAGTTCTAAGAGCCTGCCTTTGAAGGGAAAGATGCAGAGCTCCCTGGTGGTCTAGTGGTTAAGGATCCATCACTGTCACTTCAGTGGCACGTGCTCGACCCCTCAACCTGAGAACTTCCGCAGGCGCAGCCAAATAGATAAACAAACAAAGGGAAAGATGCTAATGAGTAAGTCACCCCCCTCCACAAGTCCCCAGAGAGACTAGATTTATTCTCCCCTCTTTCCACCTGCAAGGGCATCGACCAGAAAAAGCGGGGTCTTTTACCACAGCCCACTAGCTCTGCCATTTATTATTAGCCGCGTCCTTGGACAAGCTGGGCAACTGCTCTGGGTCACCTTCTCCATAAAGTGTTAGATGAGACCTACTGTGCAGGGCTCCTGGATAAAGCGATAAGGCATCTCCAGCCACCCGTACTCTTGAACTCTATGGACGTGCGAGGAAATGACTAATTCTCGGGAAGGGCGTGCTGTGTGCCAGGTTTGACTTAAGTCTTGCACTGATTACTTCAATGACGTGGTCACTCCCACAATTACCGCCTCTACAGGCAAATGAAATGAGGCCCAGAGAAGCCAGACCGCCTGTCCAGGGTTCCAGAGCCAGCCCAGAAGCAGTGCTCTCCCCCGGGTTTCCTCCCCTCTTCACCACCAGACCCAATATCTGCTGATGAATGGCCTAAGTAATGAACACTGGGTTTTCTTTTAATCGGCAGACGCAAGACTGAGAACTGCTTCAGAACCCCGTTTTTTTGTGTGGTTTTTTTTGTTTGTTTTTTTTTTTGGCCACGACCACAGCACGTGTAAGTTCCCAGGCCAGGGATCAAACCCTCACTGCAGCAGTAACCAGAACCACCGCAGTGACAGTGCTGGATCCTGAGCCCACTGAGCCACCAGGGAACTCCAGAATTCCATTTTTAAGACCCAAAATGATTAAAACTGGCACATCTGCAAGGCTCAGCCTCCACCACAGAGAAGGCTCTAGAACAGGGGGCCGCAAAACCACAGTCCACCGTCTGTTTCTGTGCAGCTCTCTAGCTAAGAGGGATGTTTACACTTGTAAATGGCTGGAACAAATCAAAAGAAGAGTAATCTTTCACGACAGGTGAACAGGACATGAAAGTCAAATTCCACTGTCCTCAAGTAGTTTTATCGGAACACAGCCAGGCCCATTCATTTCCAGGGTCTATGGTTTCTTTCTAGATACTACGGACGAAATGAATGACTATGACAGAGACCATATGGCCCCTGAGACCAAGAACATTTACCATCTGTGTCTTTACCGAAGTGTGCCGACCTCTGTTCTATCAGCTCTGGGGAAACAGCTCATCCCAGCCCTACCTGCCAGCACAGCGTTCTTCCAGGTCTGGGAATCCAGAAGATTCCCTACTATTCTTTCCAGCAAAAGTCCCTAATATCCAGAACGGGCTGACCGGGCAATGTTTTCTAAAGGCTGAGAGCTGTGGAGTTCCCACTGCGGCTCATTGGTAATGAACCTGACTAGTATCCATGAGGACATGGCTTCCATCCCTGGCTTCACTCAGTGGGTTAAGGATCCGGTGTTGCCGTGAGCTGTGGTGTAGGTGGCAGACCTGGCTCAGACCTGGCGTTGCTGTGGCTGTGTCGAAGGCCAGCAGCTGCAACTCTAACTGGACCCCTAGCCTGGGAACTTCCATATGCCGCGGGTGCGGCCCTAAAAAGACAAAATAAATAAATAGAGGCTGAGAGCTGTGTCTTCATCAGGGCTTTTCCTCTGGAGTTCCCCTTCCTTAGAGACACAGGGGGCGGCTGCCATTAAGGCCAGGTCTTCCAGCACCGTCAGTGACGTTGTTGGAGCCACCTGCCCACAACCTCCACGATGGTAGCTGCACCGTGCCTGGATGCTGGATTGGGTTCTGCCCTCCCCAGGGGGGCCGTGGCATGAATCCCAAGAAGACAGCTCCAGTTCGAAGATAACAGGAGCCTCACAATCACTCCACAAGAAGGCACCCAGGCCAGCTCTCCAGGAATAATAGATGGGTGCCCCTGGGATACAGGCAAAAAACACCAGCCAGGCTCAGGCAGGGTTTGTTCACCTGAAGTTCTGTTTCTCTTTCCCTTCCGGGGAGTTTAAGCTCTCAGGGCGGGTGGAGGGCGCCTTACTCGATCTGGGGAATCAAGCCAGCACCGCTGGGTGCTGCACCAGGATGGGGATGGCAGGCCCCTCGTTTCCCTCCATGACCTGATCTGCCTGGGCACCAGCGGGGGTGCCAGGGCTCTGTAGACACTGAGAAGGCAATGGAGCACCAGGCCACCCCTCCCCCCATGCCCTCCACCTGCCTCTCGTTTTAGCCAAAGAATAAAATTAATCGGAGAAATGAAAAAAAATGCAGAAACAAAGAAAAGCAGTCTAACAAGACAAAATAATAATAGTTAGCCATTAAACAAAGTCCAGGACCTTAAGTTCCTTCTCCAGGGTTACAGATAATATTCTGAGCCAAATCCCTCGAGCTTTTTTAGATGCTAAAACCCCCACCAGGTGGAAAAAGTTGACTATATGATGACCAGACTGCAGCCATGACATAAGCTGCCACAATTCCGAGAAGGGAGCTCAAGAAAATGGGAACAAATGGATCCTGGAACTGAAGATTAACTGTACTTACAACAACCAAGATGGCGCTGCTCAGGCCACAGCAGGGCCGATTTCGAGGCGACTGTGCGCACTGACTGTGCTCTTCAGCACAGAGGCACCCCCACCCCGGCCGCCTGCCCACAGCCTCCGCGTGGTACTTGCATCACGGCTACAGGGTAGCGCTGACTTTTCCCCATCATTAATTCTTTTTTTTTTCTGTCTTTTTGCCTTTTATCTAGAGCCACACCCGCAGCATGTGGAGGTTCCCAGGCTAGGGGTCTAACAGGAGCTGCAGCTGCCGGCCTTCGCCACAGCCACAGCCACAGCAACGCGGGATCCGAGCTGCATCTGCAACCTACACCACAGCTCACGGCAACGCCGGATCCTTAACCCACTGAGCAAGGCCAGGGATCGAACCCGCAACCTCATGGTTCTTAGTTGGATTTGTTAACCACTGGGCCATGACGGGAACTCCTCCCCATCATTAATTCTATGAAAGAACAAAGTTGTACTGGCCATCAGCAATGGCCAGGACCTTAAGAGAGAAATGAGTGATCAAGATATGAGGTCTGTACCCCCTACACTCCAATAAAACACTCCTCCAAAGGCTCCAGCCCATTACGCCCCCCTGAATGGGCCTCGGCCAGGAACACCCAAGCCTGGGCTGACTCACCAGCAGCTGTGCCAGATGCAGCGATGGCCAGTGCCAACCTCCCTTCCAAGTGAACCACACTGTCGCCAAAATCTCCTCCCGGCTAAGGAGCGCCTCGGGGGAATGGGGAACGCTCAGAGGGGCTGGAGAGCGAAGAAAGAATAAATGGGAACCAGGACCACACACCTGCCTGGAGCTGGGAATTCCTAGTCCAACTGAGATCACATCTGCGCCTCACGGCAACTCTGCCGGGAAGTTGTGACCAGCCCGACCCCCCCACCCCCACCACCACCCCCACCCCCGCGGCACCGGGGACTTGGCCAAGCCCGTGGGGCTTATGCGACTTGCCAAGATCACACCAGAGGTGCAAAACCAGGGTCTCAGCCCAGATCTGCCTAATTCCACCATTCGGGGCTGCCGGCCCCACAGCTCAAGTCCAGGAGCAGAGAGGAATCAGGCAAAGTCAAAGATCTAGCTGTCCTTTGCACAAGCAGACAGGTGACACCTTATCCTGTGGGTGAAACTAGCAATTAACAGTCCCTTCTCTCCAGGCGCTGCAGGCGGGGGTTTGAGGTTTGCTACAGGCATTCATTCACACGTCCCCAGCGGGGGGGAGGGTAGCACGCATCCCCCACTTTACAGAGAAGGGAGCTGAGGTCCAGGAAGACAAAGTTAAAGGGCGCTTCCTGGGGGCCCTCCCGGCATCTTGCGCTTTGCTCTCTCCAAGCCACAGTGCCCGGGATGGGACAGTCTGTGCAAAGCACCCAAATCCCCCAGGACGAGTCCAGTTCAGCCAGCCCATCGAGGGAATGCAGTTGCCTAAAGGGTGAAGCTTCCAGCGCGGAAGGGCCCGGATCCCAGCAGCAAACACCTGCCACTAAGGCTCCCGCAGCAAGTCGGCTCCAGCCAGGAGCTGCTTCTCGCAAGAACAAATGGAGGAACCTGCAGGGCCCTCCCCTCCCCATCAGGGGAGCGCACCCATAAGCAGAGACCCAGGCCTTCAGTGGCTTTTGCTCAGAAGACAGCAGCGACAAGAGACACCAGAAGGCGGAATTTTTAGAGAATCCATTTCTAAAATTATTTCCAAGCAAAGCTGAGCATGAAAGCAACAAACAGATAAACAGGCAAATCATGGAAACCACTGCCCGGTTCCAAGTAAAGGAATTCACCCTGGCCGCGCCAGCTGGCTCACGTCCCACCTACAACCGGCGGCCTATGGTCACCAAGTCCTTGATGAGCAAGCTGCCGGTGGGGCTCCTTGGGTCCAAAGTGGAAAAGGGTGTGGGCGGGGCAGGGGCCTCAGGGTGGACCCCAGCTCTGGGGAACCCATGGACCCAGGCGCCTCTGGCCACACAGGCAGGATTTCCTTCGAGGACTGGCCTGGCAGTGTGAGAGCAAGAACTAGAAGTCTGATAAGGAGCTCTGAGCGCTCGGTCTGGCTCAGGGCACTTGCAGCGCTGAAGGCCGATGCAGGCTGCTGGTTACCTACATGAACTCTGTTCGGGACCCCTGAGTTGGGTTCCTCTCTCCGCGGTTAGCTAGCTGAGGACGGGTTCGTTCAGCTCCCTGTAAATGGGAGTAACAGAACACACGTCGCGGAGTCGCTGTGAGGACAAAGGGAGAAAATGCAGAGAGCCTTCAGGGCGTGCTGGACAGATGCTAGGTGACACGGTACACCACCCAAGGCATCTTTCATGGCACCGCGTCCTGGCAGTGGAGACACTGCGACATTCATTGCTCATTCATTCATTCCTTCATTCTGGAAACACATGCTGAGCAGCTGCTAGGGTCAGGCTGCTCCAGGGACAGAAAGAAATCTCAGCCCCATGCAGTTTCTGTTCTAGCCGAGGAGATAGGTGATACAGTCAATTGTAAATAACTAAGATAAGTTCAGGTGGGGGATAAGTGCTAGAGGGACAATGAGACAGGGAGATAGGACAGGGCGTGGTGGCCGGGGTGGGATGGGAGTTACTGGGCGGGGTGGGATGGTGCCCTGGAGGCTGTGACTGTGAGCTGGGATTTCAAGGAAGGGAGGGAGCAGCCGCAGAAAGGCCTGGGGGAGGCTACTCTTCCAGGCCGAGGAGGGAGCAAGAAGGAAAACCCAGTGGAAAACAATGGGCCGGTGCACTCAGGAGGACAAACGTCAGGTCTGAGTCCCAGAGGGACCAAGAGATACGTCCTGAGCTCCAGGGCCACCCACGGAGAGCCCAGGAAAAAAGACGGTCCTCCAAGGGCACGGTCCCCTGAAAAGAGCCACAAAGGGGGTGGCTTGTGACACCTTCTCTCCCTGGCCTCGGGTCACCTTTTCTTCTGCGTCCTCCAAGTTAACTAGGTTCCGCCCTGACCACTTCATTCAAAGCTGCTGTGAACATCGGCTCCCTTAAAGCTTGTAAGATTCTGTCTTAAGGTATAAAGTCTGCCCATTAAAGGGTAATAATTAAAATAAGAAGTTATCTCCGGCTGGGGTAGGAAAACGCACGTTCTGGATCCTTGCCCTCGAGGACGTCCCAACGCAGAATCAGACGTGACAACTGAAAAGTAACCATCGCGCGCCACGTGCAATGAGATCGCGAAGCCAGAGTCATCACCCTGTCACGGCTAATGGGGGGGCTCCTGGGAGGAGGCCTTATCCGGCCAGGCCTCGGTGGGAAGGAGCAGCCAGTGGCTGGGCAGAGGTAACCACTGGAACCCGGGTCTGGACGAGGGAAAGATTAGAACGAGCGTGGGGCTTCAAGGGACTGCGAGGTAGCCCAGACCAGGCGGCAGAAAGCGTGAAACGCCAGCCAGGTCGGCTGGGGGCTTGGGGCTTAATCCTTAGAGCAAGGAGCAGTCAGATAAGCAGGGACTCGCCAGCTTCAGCGACCTGGCCCCTCCTGGTGGGGGAGGGGGGCGGACCAGAGCAGCCAGACTGAAGGTCCCCAAACACCTACTGCGAGGCTGCGGTTCTTGGATGAGAGGAAACATCCAGAGTTCCAGGCGCCTTACAGATCTCCTAATTCCAACCTCCTATTTTGAAGGGCAGGAAAGGGAGACCGGCCTGGGTGAAGGTCAAATGAGTCTGTGGAACCATGCGCTCCTCCCATCACCCTCGAAAGACCAGCTCTTTGCAACCACAAGAGGCTACCCCAGTGAGTCAGCCTGCTGCATTATTTTCGCAAAGGTCACTTGGGAGGGGCTCAGCCCTTTGCAGATCTCAAATAAGACTTTTGACCTAGAGTTCAATCAGAGACACCGGCCAACCCTGCTCTACCCGTGCGGGGCTGATGACCAGGTGGACTAACCCGGGAACCCAGACCAGCCCCCCATCCTCCTCAAGCAACCACCCCAGAATGTGTTCCACCCCAGACTTCTAACAAAGGTGGTTCGAGGGGAACAGGTACTGGCCCGGGGCCAGAAGACACTGTCTCAGGTCTCAGATGGGCTCCAAGTCGCCTAAGAGACCTGGGCCAGTCATTTCTGCCTGTGCAGACTCAGTTTTCCCCAAAAGGTAAAATGACAGGCTCCAATGAGAGCATCTTGGCAGCTCCAACTCGACCCCAGGCCTGGGAACTTCCATATGCCGCAGGTACAGCCATTAAAAAAATAAAATAAAAAAGGAAAGAAATATTTTGGAGTGATGGCTGGTTCTGGCATTCTCTCACTCTCCTCTTCAACCATCATTCCAAAATATTTTTCTTTCTTTCTTTTTTTAACGGCTACACCTGCGGCATATGGGAGTTCCCAGGCTAGGGGTCAAATCGGAGCTGCAGATGCCAGCCTATGCCACAGCCACAGCAACACCGGATCCAAGCCGCATCTGTGACCTACACTGCAGAAGTGGCAACATCAGATCCTGAACCCACTGAGCGAGGGCCAGGGATCGAACCCACATCCTCATGGATACTAGCTGGGTTCTTAACCTACTGAGCCACAAGGGGAACTCCCGAAATAGTTCTTGAACGTTGCACTCACCATCTCTCCAGGCACATATAGCAAGGGTGTGTTTCCTAGTCTCTGCAGGCTCCCTTACTTGTGTAAAATTCTCTCTCACTGGGTCCTCACATCAGCCCTGCCCTATGGGGAGGTATCACCAGCCCCGTGAGACAAATAAGGCGGGTTCACAGTGCTGCCTCTGGCCCCAGGACACAGAGCAGGGCTGTACCTGGCCCCAGGTCCCCAGTGCCCAACTGAGCATGCGCAGAGGGCCACGATGGCTCCCTCCCTCCGTGCCCACTGAGCCTCAGGAAAACCACCGCCTAAAGCGACAGTCCTGGGACACCCACCCTCCGGGTCGTGTTGGACAGGAAGACAGCTCTGCAGAGGGTAGAACACCTTTGATGTGGGCAAAAGGAAGGTGGCCAGGAATCAGAGTGAGCCCGGAAGCACCAGGGCCGCAAATGGGCTGGGCTCCCCCCCATTCTCGTGCCACACTGTCCTTGTCACCAACAGAGCAAGCTCAGTGGAAAGGGGGTAAGCATGGAGGCTTGAGCCATCAGCATTCAGAGCTTCTGGGATGTGACAGCCCACCAGGCTGGGCCACCACGGGCCTTGGCTTCTGAGGAGTGAAGGCTGTGCCCACACACAGCGGACTTAAGCCAGCTCAGTTCTCCCTCTGGGTGGCACTCCTGCCCAGCGCTTCCGCGCCGTGTGATTTGAGGCAAAATAGTTAACCTCTCTGGACCTGTTTCCCCATCTGAAAATGAAGTGGGGAGCACCGCATCCACGACACTGCCTTGCTTTGATAACGTATAAATCTCTCGAGCACACCCTGCGGAGGAGAAGGAGTCAAAGCAGCCCCAGAAGGGCTTTCAGGAGGAAGGGAGGGTCTAGGTACTGCTTGTCTCTCTCCTTTGGCGATGCTTCCACCATGCAAGTTCTGGAAGTCTGTGATCCTGGCATGTTGTAGTTCCCTGCCGATATTTTTTTTTTTCATGTCGGCCACACCCACCACATGCGGAAGCTTCCGTGTCAGGGATCGAACCCACGCCACAGCTGTAACTGGAGCCACGGTAGTGACAAGCTAGATCCTCAACCCCCTGTGCCACCAGGGAGCTCGCTCTTCTGATATTTTTAAAAAGTTAAAATGATTCGATTTAGTCTCAGGTGTACCACCATTCCCCTGCCTGTCCCGAGGAGGAAGCACTGGCCCTCGCCACTGCGGTAGCGCAGGCGCGGTGGGCGGTGTCCTGACGAGAGTCACAGAGGTGTGGCGGCCCTGGTCTCCTCTGACTTTGTGCCTAATGTTTCCTCGGCTGTAAAACCACAGGATTGGTCCAGGGGACCTGGGGCTCCTCCCAGCTCTGACATGTCCACATTCTCTGATTCAGAAGCATAACTCACGAGGCCAGGACTTTAAAAAATCCTGTTGGTAATCTGAGATGGCAGAGTGTGAAAGTCATTTTCTTGTAGTATGACTTCAGAAGAGGGAGATTACTTCTGAATGAGGAACCACACGTCTGTTATACAACAGGATCTGTGTTTGTTTTGTTTTTTAAATCCAGCCAGATTAACATTTGGATTTGTGGAAAGTGTGTGAGTTTCTTTCCCTTTTTTTTGGCTTTTTGCCTTTTCCTAGGGCCACACCCGCGGTATATGGAGGTTCCCAGGCCAGGGGTCTAATCGGAGCTGTAGCCGCCGGTCGACACCACAACCACAGCAACGCAGGATCCTTAACCCACTGAGCAAGGACAGGGATCAAACCCGCAACCTCATGGTTCCTAGTTGGATTCGTTAACCACGGAGCCACAACGGGAACTCCAAGAGTGTGGTTTCTAAGAGAGCTCTGTGAACATGCTCCATATTATCTTCTAACTGTATTTGTATGTAAGAGTTAATATATATATAATGGGATATACATTGTATTACAGCACATATGTATTACATTTACGTATATACATTGTACATATATATTTCATATTTGTAAGTGATGAAGCATAAAAGTATTTTAGGAGTTCCCTGGTGGCTCAGCAGGTTAAGAATCCAGTGTTGTCATTTCATTGCTGTGGCGTGGGTTTGATCCCTGAGCCGAGAATTTTCACATGTCATGGGAGAGGGCAAAAAAAAAAAAAAGAAAGAAACATTTCCTTTTTTTTTTTCCTTTTCGGCTGCACCGAGGCATATGGAGTTCCCAGGTCAGGGATCAGATCCGAGCCACGACTTACGCCACAGCTGTGGCAACCCTGGATCCTTAACTCACTGAGTGAGGCCAGGGATCAAATCTGTGTCCTCACAGACACTATGTTGGGTTCCTAACCTGCTGAGTCACAACGGGAACTCCAATGCTGGATCCTTTAAAGCACTACGCCAGTCAGGAACAGAACCCACGTCCTGGTGTTGCAGAGACACCACTGATCCCATTACGCCACAGTGGGAACGAAAAAAAAGACATTTAAGATAACGTCCATGGAGCCTATGCCCCCACTGAGAGTGCAGCAGGCTGACCCCATACCCTCTCCCTTACCAAATAACCGCCCTGATTTTGCATTATCATTCACTTGCTGTTTTTTTGAAACCGGCTCAAATTTGTGAGCCAGGATCTAGGTCTAGAAGTGTGCACGAAACATACCTGCCCTTACAAATTACAAAGTGAAATCCCTTGCAACGCCACCCCCTCCCCACCTCCCAACCCCTGCCAGGACCCTCTGAATGCCAGTCTCCTCTCCCCAAAACCCAAGGTGATACTTGACTTTTTTTAAGGTAATCATCTTCTTGCTTTTTGCCATCATTTTACATCTCAGGTGCATAACAGCTCGCTGTTCCTGTGCTTGCATTTTGAGCTCCCTAATTTCCTGAGCGGCTCTCTGCCTTTGCCCTGTGTCTTTCAAAGTATTTCCGGGATGGTAGGATTCCCTTTGCCAAATCTGGAGCCTAGAAATCCAGGCAAGAGCTGGTGTAATTGTAATTGTCACAATTACACCAGGAGCTTTAGTAATGATAAAAACCATGCTGGCGCCTCTTTCTGGTGTGGCCCCGCCCCCATGCTGGGCATTCTGCTGAGCATTGTCCCCCCGTTCATCGTCACTGCAACCCTCCAGGGAGGTGCTGGGGCTTCTTAACTCTGTTAAGTCGGGGCTTCAGGTTCCTAACTGCTCATTCCCAGGGGTTTCATCTCTAAGTCTTTCTTTTTTCTTTTAACGGCCACACCCACAGCACATGGAAGTTCCCGGGCTAGGGGTTGAACTGGAGCTGCAGCTATCAGCCTACACCACAGCTACCAGCCTACGCCACAGCAATATCGGATCCGAGCCACATCTCCACCCATGCCACAGCTCGTGGCAATGTCGGGTCCTTAACCCACTGAGCCACAAGGGGAACTCCCCATCCCTGAGTCTTGAAGCCAGGATTCCTTGAGGGGTGGGCAGGGTGGGTTCCTCTCCTGGTGACCCAGCTGGGCTACTTTTGGATGTTAAGGGGCGGGGGGGATGCTTGGAATCCACTTCTTCCAGCAAATGCCAGCATCTAACGATGACTGGGTCCTGCCTCGTCAGTACTGTTCTCCTGATAATTAAGGTACAAGACGGTCCTTGAGTCGTCCGAGAGGCCGTGCCGTGGACTGAAAAGCATCAGGTCAAACACCCTGACTTCATGTCCTAACTCCACGACTCCCGGCCTCCGAATCTCTCTCCTCCTTTGTACCTGGGCCAACAGCGGCAGCCTTGTCTAAGGTCACCTACTAGGTGAGAGACAGGGGATACCCCGCGGGCCCCTCCCAAAGCTCGACACCAGGGTCAAGGATCAGCCTTCAGTCCCAGAAGAGCCCAGAGAGAGAGGATCCAAAGCCACCCACCATTTGACAGACATGGGGACATCAAGGCCGGGGGGGGGGGGGACAGTGTGGAACCGAGGGGGAGGAAACTCAGGTGTCCCAACCAGACCCCGTCACCCCAGACTATGACAGCTGCTCCCACATGCTGAGCCTGACACCACACAGAGTGCGGTTCGCGGGCAGGCCCTAGGGTCACCCCCTTTCCAGGGAAAGGAAACTGGAAGCTCTGAAAGGCGAAGTGACATCTCCTTGGTCTCACAGCTGGGAAAAGGCTGCGCGGCACAACTGGACCAGGTGGTCTGACCCAGCCACCCCCAGGTCTAACAGCTGAGCGACACTGGAGGCCCCCACGCCCGCTGGGCTCCCCGGGGCCCCAGTGGACCTGCCCACTCCAGCCTCCCCGGAGTGGAGCTCACCCCACCGTCAAGCCAAGGTCCCCCAACAGCACCCCCCCAATCACAAGGCAGAGTGGCCACCCAGGCGGGACAAGCCCGAGGCTGCAGGAGATTGTGGTTTGTTCCCATGGAGATGGAAGGGAACTCAAACTTCCCCCGATGGGTGCCTGCCTGCCCGGGTAGAGGCCAGCGTGCGGCCTGCGGCAGAAACCTGAGCCCGGATCCTCACCGCTCCCCTCTGTGCCACCAGCAAAACCTCAAGTCCCCTCCCCAGGACCCCCAGCAAGAGAGGAATGAGTTCCTAAAATAAGCCCCCCTGGCGCACACCCACTCCAGCTGCCCTCTGAGGGGCCTCTCAGCCCTAAGCGACGCCCCGGGGCCAGCAGGCTTGGCACAGCTGTGGCGTCTGCCCCAGCGCGGTCCTGCCTGCGGAATGTGCAGACCCACACGTGTCAGCGAGCCCGCTGGGGCACAGTTTCAGGAAACAGAGCAAAACAGCCTGTAGGCACAGCCCTTCTGCCTCCCAGCTCCTGACCCCTGATAGTGGTTGGCAGTCCCAATGGTGCAGGAGGCAGGGCTGGACCCTTCAAGAGTCAAGTTCGGGTCTTGGCTATGTGGCTCTGGGCAAAACACTCCCTCTGTCTGGACCTGTTTCCCCTCAGCGGATGAAGGAGGCTGTCCTGTCAAGCTCAGAAGGGCAGCGACTTTACAACATGCTCCTTTTTCCCCACTGTCCCCTCCTGCCCTCCTTCATGCGAGATGAAGTGTGCCCGCTGGACGCATCAGGCTCCCCAACTGGCCGCCCTTGGCTGCACCCCTCACTAGTGCCATGAGGAAGCTGGTCAAGGGCCCAGGGCAGCCTTGGGCCAGAGCTTCACAGCCAAAGT
Organism: Catagonus wagneri; assembly: GCA_004024745.2. Classification (NCBI taxonomy): domain Eukaryota; kingdom Metazoa; phylum Chordata; class Mammalia; order Artiodactyla; family Tayassuidae; genus Catagonus; species Catagonus wagneri. The sequence goes on from PVHT021183632.1 coordinate 7,355,191, forward strand.
GATAAAATAATAACATTCATTACCACGCACCCCATTATCACCCACCCCAGGGGAAAGACTCAGCGATTCTGCATGCTGCAGGGAACCGGTGGGTTTAAACTAAAAATACCCGCCCTGCCGGCAGCTGTCAGGCCAAGGCCTCCGCTCCCCCCCTCCCCCAGCGCCTCCCATTGGAGTTCCCCGTCTTAAGTGCCCCCGAAGCGGAGGTCAACAGGTTTTGCAGGGCACTCACTGCTCCTGGGTTGACCAACTGCCATGTTCACCAGGTCCACCGTTTGCAGTCAAGTTCTGAGGTTCATAAGGGGAGTCGGCATCCATATGGGGATCCCTCAGGCCCCGCAGGAGATTTCTGGTCTCGCTACCCCGGCCTTTAGAGACGTGGGATGAGGCTCAGAGAGGGTGAGAAGCTTGCCCAAGGCTGCACAGCCAGACGCGGGTTCTGAATGAAACTGATGCTGCCTGCGGATGCAACTTCCTCTTCCTGCTGAGAGCTCTGAGCCCTCAGGCACTACGGGGCCAGCTCGTGGTCGCCAGGAGGAGGTACTCCTGCGGGTGTTTACTGCCCAGGCCAGGGACACGCGACTGAGCGAGCCCGCAGTGACTGGTCCGCTTATCCCAAGAGGAGGCAGAGCGAAGCCTGGAGGCGCTGCCCGTTGCGGACGCGCTACCCAGGGCTTATGGGCTTTTTCTTGAGGGCTGTACCCGTAGGGTTGGGGAGCGGAAGGGCTCGGGGATTTTGCATGCTGCAGGGAACCGTTGGGTTTAAACTAAAAATACCCGCCCGCCCGCAGCTGTCACGCCAGGGCCCCCGCCCCCGGCGCGCCTCCCCAAGTCCCCTTGACTTTCGGCGACTCGGATCCCTGGGGGACGCGCCAGGGCTGGGCGGGGGACTGAGGACCCGACTACCCAGCCCCCGGCCCTGCCACCCAGCCCCGCCACCCAGCCGCGAGCCACTTACCCGGCCGGGAGCGTGCAGGAGCGCGGCGCCACGGGCAGTGCTGGCCCAGCCGCCCTCCGCCTCGCTGCGTCCCGGGCGGCTCCGGAGTGGGGCGGGGCCGGGGCGGGGCCCGGACACTCACCCCCGCCCCGCTCAGTCCCCGCCCGGCCCGCCGCGGGAGCCGCCCCGGGCCCCGCCACCCTGGCCGGGACGCTCCGGTCTCCGCCCTCTTGGCAAAGGGCCCAGGAGCCCGGCCTCAAGCCCTGTGGGCGCCCCATCGCGGACCCCCTCCCCCGGGGGGAGGGAGCGCTGTCGTGGGGGACTCCGCACCCTCACCCCTGTCAACTCCGGCCCCGCGCCCAGAGCTGCCCTCTCCGGCTCCGTAGTTTCCCCGAGCCTCGGCTCCCCCACCCCCGCCTGCCTCCGCCCGGGGTCCCATCCTCGGAGATGGCACGGAGCTGCCTCTACCCAGGGGAAAGTTGGATCTGGACAGTTCCTCCGTGCATCCCGCCTTGGGGAGGGGGCTGGTGGCCTGGCAGGTCTTGCGCTCTCGGAGCCCAAGTGGGGACAAAAGAAGGGGCACCCTTCCCGGAGGCGCGAAATCCCAGGAGGAAGTGACACCTATCAGCCAGCCTGAGAGTGGAAGGCGCCCCATCCGGCCCCTCCCACCCCACAGTCCCCGAAGCCACCACGCAAGGGACCTGCGGGCCCCAGGCTCGGATGGGAGACCCCCAAGGTGCCAGGCGGAGGACTGGGGGCGGGGGTGAGTCAGGGAGAATGTAGATCCGACCGATAATCAACCGCCTACCAACCCAAGGACCAAGTATGTGCCTCCCCAATCCCCGCGCGCCCCGCCCCCCAGCGGACACTTCCTCGCACGCGTCCTCAGCCCCCGATCCGGGGATTCCACCAACTCTTTAACCTTACAGCTGAAAGTTTAAACCTTATCTGCCTCTGCCTTTGTCCTCTCAGCCCATTCAGGCCTCGGACTACCCTCCACCGCAGCGCTGATCTTTGCCTGAGTAATTACAGGTTTGCATGATCGGTTCCACCTCCTTTGGATGGGGCTGGGAGCCGCTCGCGAAGGCTACAACTTGCCGAACTCTGTACCACGTGGACTCCGCTCTTCACAATTTAGCTGTGGCTACGCCCACTTTGCAGATGAGGAGTGGAGTAACTGCTGCAAATCTCCTGCAACCCAGAGGATGTTTTCCTCTTTGGTTCCTTAGTGAGGCTGGCGGTTTGTTTGTTCAATAAATCAGTGTAGAAATTAGGGTCCAAAGAGAGATTAAATTGGGAGTTCCTGTTGTGGCGCAGTGGAAACGAGTCAGACTAGTGTCCAAGGGGATGAGGGTTCAATCCCTGGCCTTGCTCAGTGCATGAGCTGTGGTGTAGGCGGCAGAGGCAGATCCGATCTCGCATTGCTGTGGCTGTGATATAAACTGGCAGCCTTAGCTCTGATTCAGATTCAGCCCCTAGCCTAGGAACTTCCATATGCTGCAGGTGTGACCCTTAAAAAACAAAAGAAAACAAACAAACAAAAAAAAACCCAAAGAGATTAAATTGTGAAACAGGACTAGACAGTAATCGCACGTGTGTGTCTTTTCCATACAGAGGGCAAAGTAGAAGGAAACGAAAGCTTAGAATTAACACTGTGCATAGACCTAGCCTGGGCTGGAGACCTCAGGGTCAGCCACACCTCCTAATGTTGAATCAATTTAGGAAGTTATAATTATTCACAGATGCAGAGGTGATACGCAAAAGGGCCTCTTTCATCCTTGCCCTTTGATTGTTCTAGGTGTCCGATTATATTTCTCATTATCGTCCTGACTCTATCAGGGGTACTGGTGCGGGCTTTGGGGTCACAATAGTCTAGTTGATGGTATAGACAGCAATCCACAATTGCTATAATCCTGGGCATTTGGAGAATGTGCTTTGCTTTTCCAAAGGCTTTCCTGAGTATCTCCTCGTAAATCTCTGCACTGATCCTCCGGGAGGTTAACAAAAGTTTAACGAGCTCTCTTATGAGAGAAACTAAGGCAGCAACAGGTCAGGTGACTTGCAGGAGCATGAATCCTGCTGGCCTGTCTCCTGAAAGTCTGGGGCCTCTCAAGTCGGTCTCCAGTGAGAGATGGTTTATTTGGTGCAGCAGGGAATGAAGAGCTCCCACTCAGGTGCCAAACTGCCCAAGCTTGCAACTTTCAGCTCATTACTCATCCTTGGTTTCCTCTTCTGTTAAATGGGTCTAATAATAGCGACGTCCCTTGAATGGTTTTGTGCCTGTTATTGTGAGCACCCAGCTGGTGTGAACTCTTCTGGGGCTAGTAGGCCTGGCTGAGAGCTCACTTGCAGACAGTCCTTGAGTCTTTCATCACACATTTCCTGAGCACCTGCTGTGTGCTAGAACCCCCCCCCAGGAGGTCACAGGGCAATGATCCTGTGCCCAGGGGGCTGTGGCCTATGATGCAGAGATGGACTGGCCCTCTCTCTACAGAGCACCAGTCATCACTGAGACCCCCAATCCCAGACCCAGCTCTGTGGCTTGACTGAGGGAACCTTAGCAAGCCATGTAACCTCTCAGCACCTTGACTTTCTCATCTGTTAAATGGGGAGAGCAGTAATACTTCATAGGTGAGACTACATGCGATAAAAATATTTTATTAACTGCCAAATACCATGCAGATATTATCAGTTTTATTGTCATTATCAGCTTTAGCTTTACATGGTGTAGTGCTTTGCAAAATACACTCCTGTTGCTTTCTTTCTCTAAGCCTGACATAGAAAACAGGACCTTACTTTTCTTTCTTTCTTTCTTTCCTTTTTTTTTTTTTTTTGTCTTTTTACAGCCATTCCCGCAGCATATGAAGGGTTCTCAGGCTAGGGGTTGAATTAGATCTGTAGCTGTCCAGCCTACACCACAGCTACAGTGACAAGGGATCTGAGTCACGTCTGCGACCTACACCACAACTCAGGGCAACGCCAGATCCTTAACCCACTGAGCTAGGTCAGGGATCGTACCTGCATCTTCGTGGATGCTAGTCGGGTTTGTTAACCGCTGAGCCAAGAAGGGAAATCCAGGACCTTACTTTTCTTTCATTTTCTTTTTTTGTCATTTTAGGGCCCCATCCTCGGCATATGGAAGTTCCCAGTTAGGGGTCGAGTTGGAGCTGCAGCTGCCAGCCTACCCCACAGTCACAGCAACACTGGATATGAGCTGCGTCTGTGACCTGCACGGCAGCTCACAGCAACACAAGATCCTTAACCCACTGAGCAAGGCCAGGGATCAAACCTGCATCCTCTCAGATACTAGCTGGGTTCTTAACCCACTGAGTCACAATGGGAACTCCAGGACCCTATTTTTCACTAATTACGTGGCAGCCGTTTGCAACTCCAAAGTAGTTCATATGGAAGGGAAGAAAGCTGAATAAGCAATGCAGGAGAATGGGGGAGTTTGTCAGCAGGAAGATTATAAAAACCTCAGCTCATCTTCAGCAATGCCCACTGCTACAGAGAGGAATGGAAGTGAAAGCTTATCTGGAAAGAAAGTTCTGGCAACGGAAGGCAGGAGAGCCCTCTGTCATCTCTGGAAGTGAGCACAGGAAACCCCACCCCCGCCTCCCTCTCAGAAGTGGCCCAGAGAGGGAACGACAAGGAGGCCCTAAAATGATGCCATTTGGAAATTCTGACTCATTTGGCAGTGGGGTTTTTTTGCGCAACGTCCAAAACGTCTCCCAAAGAGTGAAATTTATACTGTTGTTTGCCCACGTCTCCTCCACGGGGCCAGCATCTCCGTCACCTCTCAGGGGGAAGCAGCGGCCAATTTAATAAGCCCGGGGAAGCGCGGCTTTGAGTCTGTCTCATGTTTGCCTTGGCCACCTCGCTTCAACGGTGACCCTGTGCGAGTCTTATTTTGTATGATTTTTAGTTGTTGGTCTGTGTGTTCAGTCTCTGCAGAAAGATTAAGGCAAAAGCTGGAATGGCTCTTCTGGCTTATCCACTCCCCGGGTGCGAAAGGGTAAACTGAGGCCAGGGAGCAGGAAGCAGGGACCCTGCCCAGCGTCCCAGCATGGTGATTGGCTTTCTGGAAACTGATCTTGCCACTTCTCCATCCCTCGCCTGGCTTTCGCCTTAGCGATGACTTACATGAATGCTCATGGCTAAGCGCGGATGAAAAGCTCGCACTGGGGTTGCCGTTTTCTGGGCAGCCTCATGGGTGCTGTCCTGGTCTGGGCGTGGAGGGCTTGTTCTCACCCCCGACTCTGCTCCCATCTGCTTCTTTCATCATGTCCTCTTTTGCCAGTCCTCCAAGTGTTAGTCTGTCCTTTGCCCCTCTGGTCCTACTGTGCGCTCGGAGGGTGAGTGGGTCCACCAGCCCGGTTGGTTAAGCTGAGTCGGTTGCCTTCTCCCCCGGCAGCGGCCGCCCAGTGACTGAGCAGGGGCACGCCCGCTGGACGGCAGAGCCCTGTCAAGCGCCAGGCGCAGGAACCGGAGCGATTCAGGCTTGTCCTCTAGATACACAAACTGTGCTGCTTTTATTAAATTAAAATCTAATGAGCGTCGGAAGTGCCGGACTGGAGCCTGGGGTGACTGGGTTCTAGCCCTCACTAGTGCTGCTAGTGAGCTGTGGAATTCTGGGTCACTTCTGAGTCTCTGAATCTGTGAGATGAGAAAACTGGAAAAGATCGTCTCTAAGTTACTCCTCCCCATTTAAAAAAAAAAAAAAAACACTATGCGAATTTGGTAGTGTTATATAATAACATCATTTAGCGTGACTAAATGCTACTACGGGAGTTCCCATTGTGGCTCAAGGGTTAGGAACCAGACTAGTGTCCATGAGGATGTGGGTTCAATCCCTGGCCTCACTCAGTGGGTTAAGGATCCGGTGTTGCTGTGAGCTGTGGCATAGGTCACAAATACCACTCAGATCTGGTGTTGCTGTGGCCGTGGTGTAGGTTGGCAGCTCAGATTTAACCCCTAGCCTGGGAACTTCCATATGCTGCAGGTGCAGCCCTAAAAACCCTCACAAACAAACAAACAAAAAACACTGTTGTAACTATACTGCAAGGAGTAAGTACTAACAGAAATAAAAATGTTAAGGTACCATCAACAAACTTGATTCCTCAAAAATAAAATCCTTCTAAAAAAGCCTTGCTGTATTTCTCCCATCACTGAGCAGCTCCGTCTACTGTCTCTGCTTCGCTTAAGGAATACCATAAGTGGTTTTTTAAAATGACATGAGGTAGTTGTAGATGACGTAGGTGTAATAAATCACACCCAGAGAGTTCCCTGGACCTTTGACCCGGTTTCCTCCAAAAGTAACATCTTGCACAAGTGGCTCGGGCAATGTCACAACTAGGATATTGACACTGCTGCCATCAGATACGGAACATTTCCAACACCCCCAGGCGCCCTCCTGCTGCTCCTCCCTCCTGCCCTCACCCCTTCTTAATCCCTGACAACAATTAACCTGCTCTCGTTTCTATGATTTCGCCGTTTCAAGGTTGTTATATATATAAATGGAATCATAAAGTGTGGCAGCTTTGGGGGTTGGCTATTTTCGCTCAGTATAATTCACTGGTGATTCATGCAGGTCGTTGCTGCATCAGGAGCTCCTAATACCTCTTTACTGCTGAGTGGTATTCCACAGTGTAGATGGATCATAGTTTGTCTAACCATTTACCTAGTGAAGGACATCAAGGTTGTTTCCAGTTTAGGGCTATTTATTTTTATTTTTATGGCTATGCCTCTGGCATATGAAAGTTCCTGTCCCAGGTGTCCAGTCAGAACTGTAGCTGCAGCCTACGCCACACCCACAGCAGAATCGGATCCAAGTTGCATCTGCCACCCACTCCACAGTTTATAGCCACAGCAGATCCTTGACCCACTGAGCCCGTATCTTCACAGAGACAATGTCAAGTCCTTAACCTGCTGAGCCACAACAGGAACTCCTGGGGCTATTTTGAATAAAGCAGCTGTAAACATTTAGTACAGATTTCTGGGTCAATGAAAGTCTTCACATGCTAGGTGTTAACTGCTAGTTACAGTACCCCTATACTAACCACACCACCAGATTTTTTTTTTTTTTTTTGTCTTTTTAGGGCCACACCTGTGGCATACGGAGGAGGTTCCTAGGCTAGGGGTTGAATAGGAGCTGTAGCTGCCGGCCTACACCACCTAGCAAAGCGGGATCTGAGCTACATCTGCGAGCTACACCACAGCTCACAGCAATGCCAGATCCTTACCCACTGAACAAAGCCAGGAATTGAACCTGCGACTTCACAGATGCTAGTCAGATTCGTTTCCCTTGAGCCACGACAAGAATTCCACCACCGGATTTTTTTGATATTTACTTATAGCGATGAACATACTCCAAGGATGTTGAAATGTCTAGTAAGTTGCCCAGGACTGGGCTGTGAGCTGTGGAAATCCAGCAGAAGCAAACCACATGGTTCCTGCCATAGGGACTTTACATTTTATTGGGGAATCAACATTAAGACCGAAATATTGAAATAACAAGACTGCGCTCCATGTTATCAGATGCTAGACTGCTCCGTGTAGGACTGACTCTTGGAGGGATGCAGAAACGGGAGAGAGGAGTGAAGGCTCCAGGGCATGGGGGGAGGTGTTGTGGATAAGATGAGATGTGAGTTACATCCTGAATGATGGAGAATAACAATGATGTTTAACACTTATTAAGGGATTGCTTTATGCTAAGCACAGTCCTAAGCATTACTTAGAGTAACACATGTAGTCCTCATCAGAATAGCTGCTATTATTATCGAATTTCACAAATAAGGGAACAGAGAGGGTAATGAATGGACTTACCCACCGTCACACAGCTGTCATGTGACTGTCCTGAGATACAAACTAGAGATACACTCTAGTTTCAGCCCTCACTTGTATGTATGTATCTATGTATTTGTTCTTTTTAGGGCCACACCTGCAGCATATGTAAGTTCCCAGGCTAGGGATCAAATTGGAGCTGCAGCAGCTGGTTTATGCCACAGCCACAGCAACCTGGGATCCAAGCCGTGTCTACGACCTAGGCCACAGCTCCTGGCAATGCTGGATCCTTAACCCACTGAGTGAGGCCAGGGATCGAACCCACATCCTCATGGATACTAGTTGGGTTTGCGGCTGCTAAGCCACGGCAGGAACGCCTCAGCCCTCACTCAGTCACTGCACGTTCTGTCTCCCTGGTAACAATAGCGGAGGACCACTTCCTGGTAGTGATTAAATTCCAGTCTGTTTCTTAGGTTATACTTTGTCACAGAACCTCACCGAACCCCACACGTTACCAGCTCTGGCTTCACGAATGTGATGAATTATTCCGTATGGGTCAAGTTTATTGTTGAGAAATTAAAGCATTTTGCAAAGAACAGCGCCAGCCTTAGTAACAGGTGAGATGTCTGTGCGTAACGCGCAGACTGAAAGAGGAAAAGGACTGGCCTGGAAGCCCGTTTTGTGTGTGTGTGTGTACCAGTGTGTGTGTGTAAACAGCAGGGCTCAGCCCCTTACTTATGCCGATTACCTGTGCACTCAGTCAGAAAAACATCGGAGATGCAGCTTTATAGGTACCGCGAGGCACGCAGGGCTGGCTGACCCCATTTCGGATCATGATTGTGGTTTCGTCTTCTCTGAACTGCTCTGTACCAGGGAAGTCACAACTTCGATCAGCCATTTCCTTGGTTGCTGAACATGTGTGATGTGCAATTACTCTTCTGTCACAGTGTAGACTGCTACTCAGCCTTCCAGCTTCACTGTTTTGGCTTAAACAACAGCAGACTAGGAACTTGCCTGCTTGTTTGTTTGATTTTGTTTTGAAACCTAAATGCAGCCTTGATAACGTCAGTGCCGCCGACCTTGGTGGAGGAGGCGGGGCAGAGTGAAAACCTCATTGGACGGAAATCTGATGTCTGACGTGGTACCTCCGGGGCTCTGCGGCCCCAGGCTGGCTGGGCGGTGGGGGGGGGACAATCTCCCACCTGTGTCTGTACATCTGGACAAAAGGGGCCAGGTCATGCCCTGACCTCCTGTAGGAGCTGTTGTGAGGATCACAGGGAATAAGGAAGGGCCACGAGAATGTTCTGTGCAAATGTGCGCTGTTATGGGAAATGAGATCCTCCGGGGCTGTGCTGGCCAATGGAAGTTCACTCCGGAGACTCGCTCAGGAAAAGGCCGTGGGGTAAGGAAGATGTCTCCACTGAGGAGGAAGGGCAGTCTTTTCTTGTTTCTGCTCCCCGGAGGCGTGTGCTTGCAGTGTTCTCTCCTTGCTTTCGGTAGGCTTGGCTGTTCTGAACATGTGATAATATTAGAAGGGCAGCATGATAGGCAGTGTGCCCAGAAAGGCGAGGGACGTGGGGAAGCCTCTGATCCTCGCCAGCAGACACTCAGAGGCCAGCTGAGGGACCTTGAAGGGCTCCCCCCCCACCCCCCCATCACCATGCACGTGCCGCTGCCGGCGGGACTCTGCTCAGGGGAAGCCCACTCTTAGGACACAGCTGGCCCCTCTACTGGAGTGACAGAGGCTTGTGTGAAACAGGTCAGAAAGATCTTTTAATGCAGCGCCAGATCTTTTAACCCACAGAGCCAGCTGTGGGGGTCGAACCTGGACCTCTGCAGCACCCCGAGCGGCTGCAGTCTGATTCTTAACCCACTGCCCCACAGCAGGAACCCTTGAAACCCGTTGCTCATGATGACAGTTCTTTACGGCCCTGAGATGCTTCCCCAGCAGAGAGGGCCATGCGACTGCAGGAGCCTTTTTCTATCAAACCTTAGAATCTTGCTGCAAACAATTGGCACCAGACACACGCTTTTCAAACAGATTGCCGCAAGCCTTGCACTGCAAGAGCCCCGGTGCCTGGACTGGAATCATAAAGAACTTCAATCTTCAATTTCTTCTCTGATGCTATCGAGTTGGAGTGCAGAGAAAAACCCCAAGTGCCACCAGATGCGCCTCCTGGCTCTTCAAAATCCACACTCAACAGATATTAGCAGCCCCAATAAACAGTCAGCTCGTACATCCTGTGTCCTTGGGTATTTAAAAGGTCCTTGCTGGCACTACGCCAGTGGGACTAGGCTTCTGCAATCAAGGCTGTTTCATCATCCAGGCTGAAATGTTTGATTGCGTCACTGGCAAATCTGGGCAAAGGACTGGACCCTGTCTGCTCAGTTTACAGACTCTCAGATGGCCTAAAACACAGGTGCACACACACACAGAGCAGCCAGAAGGAGTTCCCTTGTGGTGCATTGGGTTAAGGATCTGGTATTGTCACTGTAGCAGCCTGGGTAGCTGCTGCAGCACAGGTTTGATCTCTGGCCTGGGCACTTCCACATGTCGCAGGCGTGGCTAAAGAAAATTAAATTAAATTAGACTAGATTAGATTAAATAGCAGCTGAAGACACATTATAAATGCACCAGCCTGCCTCCTTCATGTTCCAGAGATCACGAGAGGTTCAGAGAGCTGCCAAGGGTCAGGAAATGACCCGATGGCTTCAGCCCACGGCCATAGTTATCTCCACTGCCAAACCCAGGGGACACTGGGGCTTCTAACAGCCCCGCTGGGGCCCCCATCCCGGAGGTGCTTGCTGGTTCTCCTCCTGCCTCCTTTCCAGTGTTCATGCCTGACCTTCCTGAACTGAATACAGCCCCCAGCTTCCTCGCTCTGCCTGCCCAGTTCTGTTTGATCATCCAGTCCAGACGTGCAGGAACAAAATCATCCGAACCCCTCCCCCAAGATTTCAGATACAACCTATTGATTTAGGTAAATGCCCTTGAGATTCTTCAAACTCAGAACGACTGAAAGTAGTACGTGACTCGCCCCTTCAAACCTCCCGCACCGCCTGTGCTCTCTGCCTCAGCAAGTATGAGCCCCAACGGCTAAGCCAGAAACGGAGGGTGAGCCTGAGTCCCGCCCTCTTCTTCCCAGTCCCCTCCCCACATCAGCCGGTCACCTGATGCTGTCAGTCCTACCCTCAGAGTATCCAATGTGAATGCCCTTTGCACTGGTGCCCGTCACACACGGGTCACTGGCCAGAGCCCTGGAGCTGCATTTTACAAGGTCTCCTGGCTGCCCTGCGCCTTCCCCCCATCAGTCCCACCTCCAACTCCTCAACATGCCTAGCAGGCTCAACTCTCAAGAACCCTGCAGCTTACACTCTTCTGCAGACCTTCTCTCATCCTGAGGATGTAATCCTAAGGCCCTGGCTGCATTCACTTGTCTGCGTTTCTATTAGAAAAACACCCTGGGAGTTCCTGTCATGGTGCAGCAGAAGCGAATCCGACTAGCAACCATGAGGACGCAGGTTCAATCCCTGGCCTTGTTCAGTGGGTTAAAGATCCAGCCATGCCGTGAGCTGTGATGTAGGTCGCACACGTGGCTCTGATCCCATGTTGCTGTGGCTGTAGGCCAGCGGTTAGAGCTCTGATTTCACCCCTAGCCTGGGAACCTCCATATGTCACAGGAATAGCCATTTAAAAAAAGAAAAAGAAAAAGACCCATCTCACCCGCTCCTCCCGCCCCCGGATGCCTGGGCCTTTGTGCCTATGCGGTGCTGTGTCCTCTCCCTGGATTGTCCTTACCTTTTATTTTTTTTTTAGGTTTTTTTTTTTTTTTTTGCCTTTTGTCATTTTAGGCCTGTACCCGCGGCATGTGAAAGTTCCCAGGCTAGGGGTCTAATCAGAGCGTGTAGCCACTGGCCTACACCGCAGCCACAGCAACGCAGGATCCGAGCTGCGTCTGCGACCTACACCACAGCTCATGGCAACGCCGGATCCTTAACCCACTGAGTAAGGCCAGGGATCGAACCCGCAACCTCATGGTTCCTAGTCAGATTCGTTAACCACTGCGCCACGACGGGAACTCCTATTTTTTTTAGTTTTAAAAAATTTAA
>PVHT021183632.1:7368020-7406071 GCA_004024745.2 Catagonus wagneri
TTTTTTTTAGGGCCGCACCTGCAGCATATGGAGGTTCCCCGTCTAAGGGTCAAACAGGAGCTACAGCTGCTGGCCTACGCCACAGCCACAGCAATGCCAGTTCTGAGCCATGCCTGCAATGTACATCACAGCTCACGGCAACAATGGATCCTTAACCCACTGAGCGAGGCCAGGGATCGAACCCACAACCTCATGGTTTCTAGTTGGATTCGTTAACCACTGAGCCATGATGGGACCTCCAATATTGATTTCTTAACCTAAGCACATGGAATATCATTTCCTTTTCTTGGTGACTGGGAATTGTTACACAGGCTCACATAATTGTGATCTGTGAGAGCTCCTTGCTTCTGCTCACATCAAATGCTCCCAGAACTCAGCTTTAAAAAGAAAAAAAGAAAAATCCCAGAATACCTGCTTCGCAATTTTTAAAATCTCTTATTAACCTGTTAGTCATTGCTTCTTCCTGCTTTTCTGTTAGCCTTTTAAATTTATTGCTTCTAATATGTTTTCTAATATTAGAAAACTATGCAAGTAAACCATTTCCTAAAGCAAGAACAGGCCTTGGATGAGAACTGAGTCTCCCTAGGATCCAGCTAGCTGAGTGCTTCCCAGCATAGTGACAGGACCGCCCTGGCACTGACTGGCTCTCAGAGCCCCAGCTTCCTAAGTAAGATGGACGAGCGCCCCCTACCTGCCTTGGAGGGTAAGGCGGACTCCTTAGGAAATGCTCAAAGTTTCTCCAAAGAGGAAAGATTTTGAAAGATGGTGTGTGGGTTGTTGTTGTTTGTTTGTTTTGCTTTTTAGGGCTTCCGCCCTACACAACCACAGCCACACAGGATCCGAGCTATGCCTTCAACCTAGGCAACACCAGAACCTTTAACCCACTCAGCGAGGCCAGGGACAGAACCTGCATCCTCATGGATACTAATTGGGTTCTTAACCCGCTGAGCCACAAAAATGCTTGTGAAGGTAATAAAACTTAGGAACCCAAAGTGCTCAGATCTGCCAAAAAGATACTATCACCAAATAGTGAGTAAACAGAGAAGGTAATTTAGGGACCAAAGTGCCTGAGAACGCTTATCCCAGGGCTAATGCAAGTTTCAAATGAATTCGCATACACAAAGCCTGTTTGTCGTGCTTCGCGTGCACGACAATATTCCGGGGAAAACGTGTGGGAGCGGAGGAATAGGGCACCACTCCGCAGCCGTTATACAAAGACATTTTGAAACAGGCACTGTGTAGACATCACAAACACAATTTTCATAAATCCAGGAAGGGGAAGCAGTGAGGGGTGGAAAATTCCAGGGAAAATCCCAAAGAGCTCCTAAGGATTTAGTGATGCTTAGGACTGGAAGCCTGGCCCCACACCTCTGCATTCCGAATCCCAGAACAGAGCCAGGCTCTGGTGTGGCAGCGGGCTTTTCATAAGTCCTTCTTCGGGACTCCGTTTTTACCTGCATCTCCCACAGTCTGTTCTAGACTGAATTAACTCAGGGTACAGCATATCACTTCTCTTCATCTCGGGCGGGAGAGCAGGACCTTTGTGATAGAGTAGAAGCGGGCCCGAAGGGGGCCTCCCTTCCGGCCTCTAGGCTGAGCCCACATGATGTGAGTAGCGGAGATTAGCAGAACTGAGGCCCCTCCTGTGGCTAGGAAGTATTTATAAAACCAGCTGTCTTGGCAGATAGAGGTAGCAGAGATCCCACGGGCATTTCTGTCTTTGCATCATGGACTAGCAAAAATTCTCTCCGAGGGCTGGGCGTTGCCTTGTTCTGTTACATTATTTTTAGGGAATCAAGTTAACTCCAGGGTTGCAGTGATGCCCTAAAATTACTGAATAGCTATGGGCATCGTGGAGAAAGGTCTCAGGTTCCAGCTTAGGTCGATGGAAATCTGGGTTTCAAAGGCTGTTTTAGCTCAGGAACGTTTGGTGGCTCAAACCCTCCTGCAACCCAAGCAGCCACTTTTCTCTTAAAAATGACACTTACCCAGTGCTCTGGGCAGCTAGGACCTAGACATCTCTGCAGGAGTGTCCTGTGCACAGTAGCCCCACCCACTTGTCAGAACACAGCATGGGAGTTCCCTTGCTGCTCAGTAGGTTATGAACCTGACTAGTCTCCATGAGGATGTGGGTTGGCTCCCTGGCCTCACTCAGTGGGTTGAGGATCCAGCGTTGCTGAAAGCAGGAGCGTAGGTCATGGATGCAGCTCCAGTCCAGTGTTGCTGTGGTATAGGCCGGCAGCTGCAGCTCCAGTTCAACCGCTAGCCTGGGTGTGCCACAGGTGCAGCCCAAGAAAGGAAGGAAGGAAAGAAGAGAGAGAGAAAGAGAGAACGAAAGAGAGAGAGGAAGGAAGGAAGGAAAGAAGGAAAGACGGAAGAGAGAGAGAAAGAGAGAACGAAAGAGAGAGAGGAAGGAAGGAAGGAAGGAAGGAAAGAAAGAAAGAAAGAAAGGGAACAAATGAACCAAAAACAGAACACAGCACGGATTTGGGGCTGAAGCTAGGGTATGAAAACATGGACTGGCTGAGGGTTCACATAAAGGCTTTAATAATCCGCACTCTTCATTTAGGGCTGATACGTAAGAAGTAACAATCTTAAATGCCTAAGGCTTCAACTCTGGGTTCCACAGTGAATTTGATTTTGGAGGAGTGGGTAGAAAGGAGAAATTTTTACTAAATATAGTGAAGCCATCTCTATAAATAAGCACAGGGAAGAAAAACAGTTTTAGAATGCCCGGGTCAGCATGTGTATGTGGGATGATTCGTTTGGAGTCTAATTATATTTTGTGACCCAAACCTCAGGATTCTCATAAATTTCTCCGTACCCCCCCACCTTCCCATCAATGTCATGACAGAAATCAGTTTTACTACACTTCCACTATAGAATTTATAATGAGAAAACTCAAACCTCAAATGTCAAACCATATATCTGAGTTGGGTGCCTTGGAAGAAATATTTTGAATACTATTTTCCTTGATTCTTTAAATCACTGATGTGTGGTGCCAATACTGGATGAGGGGTTTTAAATCAAAGACAAAAAGGAATCTGTCCAACATACACAACTTTGACATTTTTGGTTGCTTTAGCAAAACCTTAAATTTAGGTCTATTGTTTCTATTTTGGGGATTTAAACTCATGAGCTGTTTTCCTGGCCTCGATCTTAGGATCAAAGCCACCTCACTTAGCTCCTTGGAAGAGCCCCGACATGCTCTTCCATATCCTTGCATTTCATGGACATACTTATTATAGTTGACTGTACACAGCAACTCTACTGTAAGTTTGGAAAACAGGCTTTGTATTCTTCCAGCTCAATGATTACGCTAAAGCTTTAATGACAGCTGCATTCTCAATTTATTTATTTATTAATTTTTTTTTGCCTTTTGTCATTTTATGGCCGCACCCGCGGCATGTGGAGGTTCCCAGGCTAGGGGTCTAATCGGAGCTGTGGCCACTGGCCTGCGCTGCAGCCACAGCAACGCAGGATCCGAGCCGCGTCTGCAACCTACACCACAGCTCACGGCAACGCCGGATCGTTAACCCACTGAGCAAGGCCAGGGATCGAACCCGCAACCTCATGGTTCCTAGTCGGATTCATTAACCACTGCGCCACGATGGGAACTCCTGCATTCTCAATTTAATACAATGTCTAACAATGCTGGCGAAGCCACATGCTACTCCCCACCGCTAGCTCTAGAGGATCCAGCCCCATGACTAGCTCTACGACTCCGGATCCTCAGAGCCTAAGCTTGCAAAGTCTTTTCCCTATTCCAGGCGACACAACAGCAGAATTAGACAGTTTAGAGTACACAATAAACAATGCAGGCTTTCAAGAACAAACTGTCAATATTTATTTTTTTAAAAACTTACTATATAATAAATACAAGTGAGGTGATCTTGCGAACAATATAGTCTCCGCTGTTAAGTGCACCAGATAGCAGACTCTTCTGAGACAAGAGTTAAGCTTCAGCATCGTATCACTTCCTGTGTATTTCTGTTCAGGTCTGTTCCTCTGATTTACCTGGAATCAATGAATCTGGGGGACAAAAAAACAAAAGGATTCTTTAAGAAGCTGATCAATTTTGGGGGTCCTACATTAGAAAATTACTACACATCACTGATGGGGATGAAATAAACATGTCACTGAGGAGCACTTTTCAGTAACGTCTTCAGTTTATTTTCAGTTTACGGGGTTCAAGTTTCCTGTTAAATGTGTATTTGGAAGATTCACTTGCTGAGAGCACACGTACTAATTTTCCGATTTTTAAACTGGAGTGACTCCAAAGCAGGTCACCTCCAGCAACGATTTACAAACTACTTAAAGTTTAAAAAAATAATTTGAGGGGTGGGGGAGGGATAGAGTGGAGTCTGAGATTAGCAGATGCAAACTGGTATACACAGAGTGGATAAACAAGGTCCTGCTAAATAGCACAGGAAACTACATTCAATATCCTGTGATGAGCCATAAGGGAAAGGAACACATATATGTATAAATGAACTACTTTGCTGTACAGCAGAGATTAACATAATATTGTAAATCAACTACAATTCAGTAAAAAAAAATTTTTTTTTTCCTTTTAGGCCTGAATCCGCGGCACATGGAGGTTCCCAGTCTAGGAGTCGAATCTCAGCTGTAGCCACTGGCCTATACCACAGCCACAGCAATATCAGATCCAAGCTGTGTCTACAACCTACACCACGGCTCATGGCAACGCCAGATCCTTAATCCACTGAGCAAGGCCAGGGATTGAACCTGTATCCTCACAGATGCTAGTGAGATTTCCTTTCCACTGAGCCACAACAGGAACTCCTAAAATAAATTTTTCAAAAAAGTAATTTGTAGCAGTACTTAGTGTCCAACGGAAACCACTCCATCTGTTAAACAACATCTGACTGCAAAAAGCTTCTCTTACTGTTGGTTGATAGATAATGACACTGGCACAGCCATTATCACCGTGGCAACAGTACCCAGGAACTATCAGAGGAAAATTGCACATCGTACTGCTGGCTCTTGAGCAGTTATGCCTCAGCTTCCTCTGAGTCTGCTTTCTCTGCAAGTCTGGTGTGCTCTAGGGTACCACCAACCCAGGGCGGCTCCAAGACTACAGATCACTTGGCGATTTCAATGAGGCCCGCTCTTCGGGGATCATTCTTTCCACCAGTATGAGCACCCGCCACGTTCCAAGCACTGTTCTATGTACTAAGAATAGAGCAGTGAATGAAGTCCAGGGTCCTGGAGAGAAGCCAACAAACAAGCTAATAAACACACGTCAAGGTGTAATAAGTACAATGGAGATTAGAGAAAGCAGTGGGTCTACGCAAGTTGCCTCTCCCTCCTCTGCACCCTCCTCTGCACCCCGCAGTGCTTTGTACCTGCTTCTCATTTCTCAAGCTTGGGGCACAGGTTTCTCTGGAGGGTCCGCGCCGGCCCCGTGCCTTGCACGCAGCAGCTGCGCAGAAAACGTTTGTCGAACGAGCCAATTCCCTGCTTACCTCTCTATTCAAATCTTTCCCGCGCCTAGGCCGGTAAGTCAGCAAAGCCCCGATCACACAGACGAGAGCGCTTTACAAAGTTTTAAAATAAAAGTTCTTTCAGTGAAATAATCCCGGTCCATGGGCAGGAACCAGGCCTCTGCTCTCACGTGGCGGTGGGACTGCGAGAAGCTCCGAGACACAGGGCCAGGTCGGACGCGGTAGCCGTCGGCAGGCCTGGCCTCCAGAGCCCGGCCTGGTCCCCGCTCCCGCCAGGGGCGGCTGCGGCATTACAGAGGCTCCGGGCCGCTCTCCTAAGCCGGGAACGGCGGACCCAGACCTACTCCATCCAGCGCCGCCACCACCCTTAAGGGAGGAACCAAGTACTTACAGACCGCGGGGCCTTAGCAACGCAACCAGCGACTGCACCGGAACCGGAACCTCCATCTGGCAGTGACTCCTTCCCCGACTTCCTCGGAACGGCGAAACCCCACCCAGCGCCATCCACTCATCCCGGGTGTCCCAGCAGGCCCGCCTGCCCTTGGCGAGGAAGTCGTCTTCCTGCTGGTTTCACTTCCTCTAGCCTCGAGCGTGACCTTGATGGACATCCACTCTCTCCAATCAACTGATAGAGAGGTTGCCGACCGCCAATGGTAAGACGTCAAGCTAAGGACCGCCTCCAAGGTATCGGGGTGGGACAAGTAATATGATTGGTAGAATCCAGTAATTGCGGGCCAGCGTTGTCCAATCATGGACAGCTATTCGGAGCCGGTCCAATGAGGGTCTCCGGGGGACGGGGCAGGCTGCCGCTGGCCAGGCCCCTGCGAGGCTCCTGCTGTCTACCTCAGGTCCCGAGTCGTCGAGGGCTCCGGCGAGCTTACGGGGATGAGCGCCTCCCTGGGCCGGGCGGCGGCGGCTCTGCTCCGCTGGGGGCGCGGCGTAGGCGGTGGTCTGCGGGTCCCGGGCGTGCGGGCGGCGAGCTCGGGCGAGAGCGGCTCAGCGGAGCATCTGGACACGCTGGTGAAGAAGGACAAGGTGGTGGTCTTCCTCAAGGGGACGCCGGAGCAGCCCCAGTGTGGCTTCAGCAACGCCGTGGTGCAGATCCTGCGGCTGCACGGCGTCCGCGACTACGCGGCCTACAACGTGCTGGACGACCCCCAGCTCCGGCAAGGTCAGGGCTGGTGGAGGCGGGGCTGGGGGTCGACGGGCCGGGGCCTCTCTGCGGGGCGGTGGGTCTGTCGGCCAAGGTCTGTGCGGAGGTTCAAACAGGTTTAGGGCGCGGGCTTCCACTCCGCGTTAGAGGGGGTGTGATCAACTTGAACTTGAGGATCTGGGACCCTGGACCAACCTGCGCAATGGGGTAAGTCCTTAGCTGTTCCCCCGATCCTCACTCTGAGCAGAAATAGGCATTTCGGACGCGTTCTCTGGGGCTGAGTCCAAGGATCGTGGTCGGCAGCCTGCAAAGCTGGGAACTCCTTGCTCTGCAGAGCTGGGAACATGGGACAAAGAGGGAGAACCATTAAGAGATGGGCCCTAAGGGGACACTTTGAAGGGGTGGCCTGTCTCGTGGATAAGGTGCTGTTAATGGCGGGGGAAGGGTGGAGGTTGAGGCCAGGGGGTCAGAGGCTGGCCTGCCGTGCCTCGAGGCTCGCGGTGTCACGGACAGACGACCTCTGTTGTTGCTGCAAGGAGAGGGTTGACACAACTGGTCTTAGCTGGGATCCGGTGTTGTGGGAGAAAAAGACAGGAATTTTGTTTTAGGGTACTCAAGATGAGGGGAATCTGGGGGTTAGGGCTTGGAGAGGCTTCTGGGGATGGGCTGGAGGAATGACTTTTTGGGCCCCAGCTAACTCAGGTTTGGGAACTCCAGGAGCCGGGAGCCAAGCAGATGCAGGAGGGTCTGTGACTTTTCACTGGGTCCTGGGGCCCCGTGGAAGGGCCTTGACAGCTGATTAGCATCTTTCCTGCTGAACACCAAGCTGAGACCTGTGTTCTTCTATTTATATGAGTGGGGGAGGAGGAAGAGGCCAGAACCCCTGGATCTGCTCCTTGACTGGGGTTGATGGCGTTGCTGGAGAAATGGGAAGGTTATGCTTGTACAACTCTGAAGGGTGGCGTTTAAGTTAGACTTTCAGTGTCCGACTTCCGGCATCTCCCTAGTCTCCCGCTCTTGTTCCGTGACAGTGTTCTGAAGGGAGTTTTAAAGCACCAGGTTCTGCGGTATTCTACATGGAGAGTTCTCCATTTTGTGATTCTCCATTTGAAGTTGTCGGTCGTGGTCATTCCGACATCGATGAGCCAGGCTGATGTCACCACCCAGAGGCTTTGGGTTAGACTCCTTCTGCGGGCCAGTCAGCTGCAGAGCAAGTCACGTAACTGCATTTCCCTTTTCAGTAGTAGGAGGATAATTAAACCACACTTGACAACGCTTTTGTGAGGAAAGAAGAGAAAGAAAAACTTTTTCGAAAGTGCGCGTCATCTAATCTGGCACACAGAAGGCACCCGTTAAATGGTCTCTGTTTTATTATTGTTAGCACCGTGTGTTTTGAAAAGTTCGCCCCCTGTCCCGCACGTTTTCTGATCCTTACAGAATCCTTGGTGGAAAAGAGGAGCAGAGAAGGCAGCTTAGCGTCTCCAGGTATATGTCACATTATACTGTATTGAGTCTATGGTCCTTTTGCCTTCTTGGAATGCTCCCAGCTGCCGGCTCTTTTTCATATGCAGGGTGATCTGCAGTCTTCCTCCAGCATTGGCCTCTCTACTTGAAAGATAAGATAGGAGAAACTGCTCTGCAATCTCCCTGCTGGGACCTTGCCTCAGGCACCTTGCAGATGGCCACTGGGGCCCATAGTAAAAAGTTGCATTGTTGAAATCTTGCTTACTGTAAAGTCTAGAGAGTCTTTTGTTTGCGAATTTCCATTCTGATTCATAGACCCAGAGACGTCCAACCCAGTCAATTTATATCATATACCTGAAACATTGTCAATCAACTACCCTTCAATTTAAAAAAATGGAAAAATATAACCAGAGGTGGACTCTACTGGAATAGGGGCAGTAAACTGGAAGTAGGAGCAGGAACAGAGTAGCGTTTACTGAGAGCACTGAAATGTCTGGCTTCCGGTCTTCTGTTCTTAAGTGTTCATGGAATAGCAATGGGAATTTAATCCTTAAATTTCTTGACCACCGAGTTTCATCAGACTGGTCCTTTGGTTTGTAAATGTGTTGCATATATATTGAACCTAACACTAGTCTTCTGTCACTTAGAAATTGAACATTCGTGTAAGTAATAGCCTCCAGGCTAGAGCGGGGTGGTGTAAGCGTGTTACCACAGAGGGGGTTAGTTTAGCCGGGGTGAGGCTTTCAACCGTTAAGATGCTTCACCTTGCTCTCTACACCACTGAGTTTAGCAGGAGAGACCAACAGGCTGCCTGATGCTTGCTTCTGCCAACTAAAGCTATGTCTGTGCTCCTTTCGCAGCCCAAGGTCACTTCTAGTAACAGGAGAGGGGTGTCTGCAAAATTGGCCTTTCCTGTTTTCTTGAGCCAGAGGAGGCTGAGCTTTACAAAGGGCCCAAGTCAGAGGAAGACCCTCCGACACCATCTCCTAGTTGTGGGCGCTGGGTCCAGGGAGTGCGATGCAGAGAGGTCTCAGCCTGAGACCCAGGGAGCAAAGGTGACTGGGAGGCCACTTTGAGTTTTGGCCTTCCTCAAGCTTTTTTTCCTTTTTAAAAAATCTGAGGAGGTCCCCGTTGTGGCTCAGCGGTAGGGAGCCCGACTAGTATCCTTGAGGATGCAGGTTCACCCTCTGGCCTCTGATCAGTGGGTTAAAGGATCTGGCCTTGCTATGGCTGTGGTGTAGGCCGGCAGCTGCAGCTCTGGTTTGACCCCTAGCCTGGGAACGTCCATGAGCCAAACGTGCAGCCCTAAAACGCAAACAAACAAAACAAAACAAAAACATGGAGATGGGAGAGGAAGGGATAGGGTCCCGGGGGATGCATGTCATTATATCCTGCTCCCCATCCTAACAATAACTGGCCCTTACCTTAACCTTTATTTTCAGTTGCAGAAGTTACACCTGCTCATTGAAGAAACTTGGAAAACACTGAAAATACAAAGAAAATGAAAGTATCTGTAATTCCGTATACATCCATATAAACCATTATTGACATTTGCATTTAGTTTCTAACAGTTTTTTGTTTTTTGGTTTAGCGGAGTTGTGATCATGTGTGTGTGTGTGTGTGTGTGTATAGCATCTCGCCCCCCAGAGAGCGGGGAGCACGTCTTCTGTGACTCCCTGAGCATTGTGTGTATTGCTTATGTAAAGTGAGTTCTCCCTGAGTGTTTTAATGAACAAATGCTTTTTTGTTTATCATTTTCTCATAAACTCTCCTGTCCTCTTAAAAATACTATAACGCTCCTGGAGTTCCCCGTTGTGACTCAGTGGTAACAAACCTGACTAGCATCCATGAGAACTTGGATTCGATCCCTGGCCTCGTTCAGTGGGTCGGGGATCAGGCCCTGTGTGAGCTGTGGTTTAGAGCGAAGACGTGGCTCGGATCTGGCGTTACTGTTGCTGTAGTGTGGGCCAGTAGCTGTAGCTCTGATTCGACCCCTAGTCTGGGAACTTCTATAGGGTGCGGTCCTAAAAAAAAAAAAAGCCAAAAAAAAACCCCCACTCTTGAATTTTTGCCTCCTTAGATCACCACTGTATTCTTTGTATCATGAGCAGTATCTGTTGAATGAATAATCGGCATCATTGAACCACTGTTGAATAGTTACTAAGCTCTTGAGAACATGCCCACCTGGATGCAAACCTCAGCCCACCGTGTGCTAGTCCGGTGACATTGGTTAAGTTATTTAATCTCTCTTGGCATTTTTTTCATCTGTAAAATAGGGGTAATTATGCATACTTTGTAGGATTTTTTGTAAAGATGAAATGTGACTAGATATGAAAAACTCTTAGAATATGAAACCCAAGCGCCCTTGCTCGGTGAGTGGTATTTTTATTACTGCATGGCATACTTAACTGATGCTTTTCCTGCATTCTTTCCCTCTGCTCTCCTGGCTGCGGATCTTGTGAAAAGCATGACTGTGGAAGGTAGAGGACGCTGACCAGGAGGGTCCACATTGCATCCGGCGCTGGGGGAGCTTATTGATCTCACTGATTAGGTCTTACTTAACCTTTCATAATAAATCTGTGAGGCATAGAGTTAGTTACTCCCATTTTACAGAAAGGGAGATTGAGGCTGAGCGAAGAGCAGATTTGCCTGTGGTTGTACTTCCAAGCCAGCCGGCCACAGCTGCTGACCTCGGTGAGGCCTTATTCCCTCCTGCGCCACACTTCTCTTCTGAGGGTTTGCTCTGGTCCATGCTTCGCTTATCTCAAGCAGTCCTAATATCATTGCCTTAAGTGAGGGAAGATGGAGAAATACGCAACTGCAGGAAGAGGTGATGGGACCTGCCTGCGGGACAGAGCCTAGTAATTGGCAGAGCTGGAATTAATCTGCATCAGACTCCGAAGCTGCTGTATAGTGAAAATCTGCCAGGAGGAAAGGAAGCTGTAATCTCAGTGCCTTTCGGATTAACTGTCCAAACCAGGGACGAAGTTCAGTGTTCTGAACTGTGGTGAGTTTTGAAAAGTTCCTTTTGAAGGTCCTGGGAGGCTGCTGCTTTTATGTTATCTGCTTACCATAGAACTGGCCACATAATGAAGACTCAGTAAATTGTAGTTCTCTTTATTCATTTTTCTGTTGAGAGGGAGAGTTGATTTCAAAACTCAAGTCGAGCACCCTCTGTTTTCTTGTTGAGTGAGGTTCTAACTTCTTTCCTGACCTGAACCTATTAAATCTCTTTCCCTAAAAAAAAAAAGGAAAGAAAGGAAAGAAAGATAGTTCTGGGAGGGAATTTTCGAGAATGTTTTCTCCACCCTGGCTCGATACTTGGGAACACTGAGTCTTTCTGATGGAGCAGCAGGTGTATGTAGAACCGAGTTTGTAAGACAGCCTCCCGACTCCCAGACCCGTTGTCACCCTGTTACGTAACTTCACAGACAACGTTTTCTGTCCCAAATCGAATCACAGTTTATCATCTGTAAAAGAGGTTATCATTAAAATCCAATCTTGGTATGATTTTCTAGTTTGCAAAAGATGCTCTCTGATCTGGGTTATTCCATGTGATAGTTGCAGAAACTGTCACTGGTTTTGAAATTTTAAAACGTGAGGTAAATTAGCCGTGTTTGAACAGTTGATGGGGAATGGATAATTTGTTTTGGTTTTCAGCTTAGAAGGAGTAGCCTTTTATAATTGGAAGCTTCGCCCCTCACTCTCTAGGAAGCAATTGAGTATGTCCTTAAATGTTTAATGTGTAATCGAGCTTTTTAAACATGGAAGATAGCGCCCTTTTTAGGAAAGATGCCCAAAGCAGGTAAGTTGAAGTTTGATAAACTGTCAGTGGTAGGCACCTTGGATGCTGTCACGGGCTGAGGGGTTTGCAGGGAGTCAGTCTCCCTTGCATGTGACTGTGGGTGTTGGATGTTCAGATGGTTGGAAAGCCCTCAGGGTCTGGTCGCTTTGGTGGTGAAGATGGGTCCCCTTCCTTCCCTTACAGTCTGGATGTGTGCTCTGTGACAGCGTAGTGTTTGGCGACTGAGATAAGCATAACGAATTTTTTTTTTTTTTTTAAAGGCCGTATCCACAACGTATGGAATTTCCCAGGTTGGGGGTTAAATCAGAGCTGCAGCCGCCGGCCTGTGCCACAGCAACGCCAGATCTGAGCGGCGTCTGCGACCTACAGCACAGCTCACAGCAACGCCAGATCCTTAACCCACTGAGCGAGGTCAGGGATCAGACCCGCAACCTCATGGTTCCTAGTCGGATTCGTTTCCGCTGCGCCATGACGGGAACTCCCTTAATGCTTTCCAAGTTCGGCACTATGGAAAGGACTGAAGAAAGCAAATCATTCTTTCTCTCGGCAAAGATTTTATTTAAAAAAAAATGTGCTTTTAGGATTAAGCATACTTTTGGGGGGAGGGGCACCCCCGCAGCATATAGAGGTGCCCAGGCTCGGGGTTGAATTGGAGCTATAGCTACACCACAACCACAGCAACTTGGGATCCGAGCTGAGTCTGCAACCTACACCACAGCTCATGGCAACACCGGATCCCTAACCCACTGAGCAAAGCCAGGGATCGAACCTGCGTCCTCTTGGATAAGCATATGGTTTTGAGTGGCCTTGAGGTGGCAAATTTATTTTTGTTTTTGGTGTGTTTCAAAAGTTGTAGGCATTCACCAAATAAATGCATTATTAATTGGAAAAAAAATCCCAGATGGAATACCGTGAACATAAATGGTTCACATACAAAAATATAAAGGACATTTAAGAAAATTCAGAAGGAATGAAAGAAGTTCATATTTACTGTAAACATTTCTTAACCCCAGCCCCCACCCCACTCCTGTATCATGAAGCTAAAGAAAAGATTTGTAACTGGAATCGTAAAGTAAGTGCTAATAGATTTTTTGTGTTTGAGGATAGAGCTTTTTTTTTTTTAATCCAGAATATACAATTTATATGAGAAGTAAAGTAATTGTTTATGTAGCACCAAATCAGATACTGTAAAGACATTCTGATGGTTAATTGAATTTGCCCTTTATTAGCAATCTCCAAACCTCTGGCTGCCTTTTTCTTTTTTTTTTAAACAGAAAGCCAGAGTGGCTTCAAAGTACGCTTTTCAGGGTCTGTGATCATGTCTGAAGACTGGCTGCAGAAGAAAGATAAAGCCTTCCACCGGGGGGCCCGTTCGTGCTGTCATTTAGAGCAGAGTCGCTGTTTTTAAGAAGGTGGTGACTTTTAAAAGAGAAAAACATGTTGTCTCTTGGGACTTATTGATGATAGGACTGAATCTGGTCATCTTATTTAGTAAAACTCATTTGATAATAAATGATAGGGCATCCAGAAGAAAGTTTTGTGTTTTTAGTTTGTTGACGTGAAGACCACCACTTGACCAGTTTTTAAAACTTGCTCAATACTTCGTTTTGCTTGAAGAGCCTGTCGACTTTTCTGTTTTGTTAATTTGTGTGTTTAAAAAAGTACACTTCATTTCAGCCCCCACGTAGAAAAGGAAGTAGAGGGTGAGGAGGAATTTAGAAGAGTGGTCTTTTATGTCTTAAGTTGAAACCGCATTTCTTTTATTTGATATTTATTTTTTGGCTTCGGTGTGCAGTGGCTTGCTGTGGGATCTGCATTTCTGACCAGGGCAGGCTGTTACAGTGAAGGCGTCCAGTCCTAAGCACTAGGCCACTGGGGAACTCCCAGCCACATTTCTTATTTACTTATTTATATTTTTAGAGCTGCACCCACAGCATATGGAAGTTCCAAGGCTAGGGGTCAAATCAAAGCTGCAGCTGCCAGCCTCCACCACAGCCACAGCAACGTGGGATCCGAGCCGTGTCTGCCTCCTAGACCACAGCTCATGGCAGCACCAGATCCTTAACCCACTGAGCGGGGCCAGGGATTGAACCCGTGTCTTTGTGGCTACTAGTTGGATCCTTGGCCCGTAGAGCCACAGTGGGAACTCCCCAGCCACATTTCTTTCATAACCCCGGTCCTCTTGGCCCAGGACCAAACAGGTCATCGTGTGGCCGCACTGTCCCAGACATGCCTCACCGCAGTGCCCTTGGCCCCTAGGACCCGTCACGGGCGTGCTGGCTTCTTCTCTGCTGTGAACTCAGTGTAGGGAGTGGGTCTGACTCACCCCTGTCCCAGGACATGGGCCTTCAGGGGGCTCGACGAAGGCCCTTCCTTCATTTAACCCAGTCCCGTGACTTCTGTGCTGAGCCAAACCATCTGTCCCCTGGGGGGGGGGTCCATCTGAGTGACTGAATGGGACAAGGGCTGCAGTCTGAAGCCACAGGAAAGGGATTTTTCTTTGGGTAAAAGAATTATTAAAGGTGAAAACCCATGACTCAGTGTCTATAACTGGTGGCCTTCGCCAGCCAAGAGAGGCCCAGGAAACCTCAGGTGGGGGCTGCCTGTTCTGCCAGTGAGCTTCCGTGATGGGTCCGGGGAAAGGGCGTGTGGGGTTCCTTTTGTTTTGTTTTGCTGAAAACGTGGCTGGCAGATACATGGAGAACATAGCCTTGTGTATCTTGTGTGACTTATGTTAACTAATCAAGTTCTTTGCCAGGGTCGAGTGCGTGTCGGGTGTTTCATGAGAGCCTTGCTTACCTGACTTTCAGATAAGCCTTGTGAGATGAGGGCAGAAACAGAGGCTGAGGCCTCACGGTTTATAACCGGAGGAGTCAGGGTTTAAACAGGGGTTTCATTCGACTCTAAAGCTTAAGCTCTTTGTCACAAACACACAGAACCCCAGGTCTGGGGAGCAAGGTGTGCTGCCAGGAGCGGGGAAATGTATTTTGCTCTGCACGTCTGTCGTTGACATTTCCGTGTTCTTGCCTCTAGGCATTAAAGACTATTCCAACTGGCCCACCATCCCGCAAGTGTACCTCAACGGCGAGTTCGTGGGGGGCTGTGACATTCTTCTGCAGATGCACCAGAACGGGGACCTGGTGGAAGAACTGAAAAAGCTGGGGATCCGCTCCGCCCTTTTAGATGAAAAGACAGACCAAGACTCGAAGTGAGGGGGGCCCGGGCGAGGGAGCCCCTGGTGTCAGAGACTCACTGCCAGAAAAGCCTTACCGATTTTGGCTTTCACTCTTCAGACAGCTGCTTTGCACCGATTCTTGCAGTTTGTAAGCAGCCGAGTGATTTTAGGGTGTCTGGGGTCTGGGCAAAGAATATCCTCTTGTGAATGTAATTGTAACCACTGCACTGTAATCATCAACGTCGTGCTAGGAGATCGCTGTAGACGGAATTCCTCCTGTGTGGTCCTGTGTTCTTGGCCTGATTCTGATTCGTTGTTAGCGGTCATGAGCCTTCTGCAAATGTGTCAGTCCGCAGAGGAATAGATCCCTCTCCTCTGATGTTTTTGTAACTTGTTCTGTACGAAAATGCTGGACAAGGAAGGACATAGGATGGCGGGGGTGTTGTTTTTTAAATAAACCAATCGGGTACCGTGCGTAAGTTGTCAGTCTGAACAGCGGTGAGTCTGCGTCTTGAATCTGGTCGGGCCCCTTTAATACAGTACCTCCTGCTGGATGGCTTGTAACAGATACTTATTTCTCACAGTTCTGGAAACTGGAAGTCTGAGATCAAAGCTCTAGAGAGTTCCCCTTGTGGCTCATCAGTAACAAACCCGACTAGCACCCATGAGGATGTGGGTTCGATCCCTGGCCTCGCTCAGTGGGTTAAGGATCTGGTGTTGCCGTGAGCTGTGTTGCAGGTCACAGACGCAGCTTGGATCCTGCGTGGCTGTGGCGCAGGCCAGGAGCTGCAGCTCTGATTGGACCCCTAGCCTGGGAACCTCCATATGCCGCGGGTGCGGTGCGTGGCGAGGGCCTGTTCCTGGTTCACAGACGGCTGTGGTGTTCTCGCCGTGTCCCATAGAAGGGCTTTGGGGTCCCTTTTATAAAGGCGTTAATCCCACTTGTGAGGGCCGTCCCAAGGGCTCCAGCTCCTCAAACCATCACTTGGAGTGTCAGGTGTCAACACTGGAATTTTGCGGGGACGGGCATTCAGTCTCTAGCAGCATGTAAAGTGATTTTTTAATACTGTTAAATTTGCCACAGAAGTTGCCATCTAGCTGTGCCCTAACTGCTCCAGGGGAAGTGAGTGTGGCCAAGGCCCAGTGGGGTTGACAGTCTGGCTGGAGGCTCGGGGGCCGGAGGAGGCGAGGTGTCCCACTCGGCCGTCTCTGAAGACCTGTGCTTGGCCAGCGGCGCTGCGGTCGGGTAGCAAGCAGCCATTGCTGGCCCTGCAGGAAATAGGCTCTCATGAGTATTTTTATTCCTTAAAAACGGGGCCTTTATAAAAAAAGGCTTGAGTGGAATCATAGCTGAGATCATCCGTGTACAGAATCTGCTAACAAACTCTGTTTCTCCACCAGGGCTGGAAGAAAGCCCATCCTGTCACCAGGTGCCTTTGTGTCCCCAGAAGCCTTCCCTCATCTCCAGCGGCTTAAGCAGGGTATCTGATTAGGAGCACATCTTAACAGTGGCAGAGTAGGAGGAAGCTGCATTGTTTTAAATGAAAAGACCAAAAAATGCCAACAAGGAGAGAAGGATGGCTTATTTCTCCAGAGTCATTTTGGAGACCTGTTCTGTATTGATTTTTGTTTTTTATTTTATTTTTTGTCTTTTTATGGCTATACCCACAGCATATGGAATTTCCCAGGCTAGGGGTCGAATCAGAGCTGTAGCTGCTGGCCTACACCACAGCCACAGCAACGCCGGATCCGAGCCACGTATGTGATCTACACCACTGAGTGAGGCCAGGGATCGAACCTGTGACCTCATGGATGCTAGTCGGATTAGCTTCCGCTAAGCCACGACGGGAACTTCCTGTGTTGATTACTGAGTCTGTGCATGTGCCTCCTGGAAAAGCTCTGAAAACAGATGTGTTTTAGTGAGACTTAGTGAATTAAGGATTTCCCTGCCACCCCTCCCCCGGGAGGAAGAAGGGCAAGCTGACGTCCCGCCACTCTTCCCTGGGGGGTTGTCCTGTCAGATGAGGGGAGTGCCACAGAGCTCAGGGTTTCGGGGAAAAGCGAAGCAGATTATTGTCAGAAAAAAGGTTTTGTGTTACATGCGTCATAGGCCACACCCCATCAGTACCTTCGTGTCTGCCTTAAGCTGGGAGCTTACACAGACTCGAGGTTAGGGCTCATTTGCTGGAAGCATTTTGCTTTACAAGTGAAAGCGAGGGCCCTAGAAGGAAGCCCTGTCTCAGAGCTGTCTCTGCCGCCATGTGGCGGCCAGGCCAAGGTGGCGACCTTGCCCTTTGGAAAGAATTCCATTACCAAATCACTTTTTACTGTCCCTGGTTGAGTTCCAGGGGCACACGTGTGAGTCTGCAAAACTGGCCTCATTTTCACATCTGGTGTGTAATAGGGTACTTTTCCCTAATTCCGCTCCTTTTGGTTTTTCCTGAAATCTGCCCTTATGGTTCATCTAAAAAATGAAACAATGAGGAATTTATTTACAGGGTAACATCCGTGGAGGAGAGCTCCCTAGAATATTAGCCTTAGCGGAGAGCTGCCAAGTGAGTAATTTAACTCAGATGCTTAGGATTCAGAGTGAGAGCATATCAGCCACCAGAGAGCTTAAAAGTTTAAGGAGTCACTGGGCTCTGTGAGAAACAGGAATGTTCTTTCCAGAAATTAATTAATACCTTTTTTTTCCCCCTCCTATGCTTGGCAAGTCTCTGCCAAGTGGGAAATTGAAGATGCTATCTGAGGCCGGTCTGAGTAATTTTAATGATCTGCATAATTAGAATTCGATGTGATAATTAGAACAGTGACACCAATGTTCCTTGTACAAACAGCCGTGTCACACATCATCTAATTGAAAATGCAAGGTCTGCTTCACAGCTGTCCACCGCAGGATGTGGGCTTGTATCATTTGATTTGGTTTATTGGATTTTTGTCACAACTTCAAAGTCACTGTCATTAAACAGACCCTTTCGAAACCGATGAAGCTGTTTTAGAAAATTAAACATTTGTATGAATTGGAGTAGTTTTTGTCTCTAAAAGCTGGTAGTTACATGAATGTCATTAAACTTCATTTAAGCTATGAGGTTTGGTGATACTCCAGAACAGAAGGTAAGTTTTAGGAGGTCTTGGGTTGGAGTTCCTGTTGTGGCTCAGAGGGGTAAGAACCGGATTAGTATCCATGAGGTTGTGGGTTCAATCCCTGGTGTCGCTCAGGGGGTTAAAAGATCCAGTGTTGCTGTAAGCCTCGGTGTAGGCCACAGATGTGGCTGGGACCTGGCATGGCTGTGGCCAGTAGCTGCAGCTCTGATTCAGCTCCTAACCTGAGAACTTCCATATGCCTCAGGTAGGGCCCTAAAAGGACCAAAAAAAAAAAAGAAAAAGAGGTCTTGGGTTTCTCCTTCTCTGCCCTACTGAGCTGACTTGCGTAGAATCTGGGACCTCAAGCTTTCCTGTAATTAAAGCCACAGCAGCTAGCTTGAGAGAGAAGTCTTGTAAATGCATTAAAGAGCTTAGATAGTTACAGAAAAATCGTATCTTGAAAAGTTGGGTCCCTTGTTATTTGTGACAAGAGAGATTGTGCTAAGGGATCAGAGGAGCGATCTTTGTGTTGGCAAAGTTGGAGTAAATTTAAACCGGAGGCAAGGAAGCCTCCTAGCTTGTTCCTGACAGTCACTGACAGGCAAAAATAGATCTCTGTGGATGGTCACACGAAAAGAGGCTGATCTGATAGCTATTTAAAAAGTGGACTTCTGGGAGTTCCCTTGTGGAGCAGTGGGTTAAAGATCAGGTGTTGCCGCAGCTGTGGCACAGGCTACAACTGTGGCTTGGGTTCGATCCCTGGCCCAGGAACTTCCATGTGCCACAAGTGCAACCAAAAAAAAAAAAAGATTTCCTATTCCACTTGAGAAGTGGTTAGTGAATCTCAAAAGTTGCGTTTTTTTTGCTTTTTAGGGTCACGCCCATGGTGTATGGAAGTTCCCAGGCTAGGGTTCTAATTGGAGCTACAGCTGCCAGCCTTCACCACAGCCACAGCAACATGGGATCCGAGCCGCGTCTGGAACCTACACCACAGCTCACAGCAATGCCAGATCCCCAAACCACTGAGTGAGGCCAGGGATCAAACCTGCATCCTCATGGATACTAGTTGGATTCGTTTCCACTGCACCACAACCGAGAAGTCCCTCAAAAATAGTTTTAAATGATACCCAAGAACTCTAGGATCCCTAATTTGAGGGAGAGGGGAGGATAGTGAAAGGAAGAAGAGCTGGCTTCAAGTCCAGGTGCCCAGATGCCCACAGTGTCCGAGGCGGAGTTGTAGGAAGTCACATCCTGACCTGGTTCCTGGTCCTAAAGCCACGTGGGCCAAGTGCTGTTGAGCTGGGAACAGATCAGCCTGAGCCTAAGAAGTCACCCTGCTTCAAAGACCCCTCCCCTGGAACTCTCTTGTAGCACAGCGGGCTAAGAGTCTGGCGATCCGGTCACTGCGCGGCTGGGGTCGCTCCTGTAGCCTTTTCACCCCTTTCTTACAAACCTCCCCGGGGTCGGGTCCCTGCCTCTGCCCCAGAAGTTCTTCCTTGACCTTCCTTCTTTGTCCCCCCACCCCCGGCCCTTTTCTTTGCCCCTCACTCCAGGAGGTAATTGCCCCTTCTCTGGGCTGCACTCAAGGGTCCCCCGTAGCATATATAGTGCCCAGAAAAACATGTAAAAAATGAGCAAAGAATTCTCCTCCGTTCCTTGTAGATGAGTCACAAGAAGCATTAGGTCGTTCCGGGGCTGGCAGCACAGGGCAGCCGCTGGGAGCCTGGGTTTGGATCAAGTTTCCTGGATCCCCATCCCTGCTCTTCTCGTGTGTGCGCTGGTCTCAGATGCATTCGAATAGACCACAGTGGGAGATAATATTTTCTTCCATTTCTTCTGACTGAATTACTTTGCTGTACAGCAGAAATAACCTCCCTTCCCTACTCTACTGAACTGGACAGTGGCCAGTGTCAGACCGGCTCTGCAATGAGAGAATCCACTTTAAGAGCCTATCCCATCTTGAGCTCCCAGAATAGTTTAACTTCCATGGGTACCTCGGACTAGATCTGGATTTTGTTGCAATATATTATTCACCGTCATTGTTAGACTTTAGGGAGTAGAGATAGGTCCTTTTTTTTTTTTCTTTGTCTTTTTAGGGCCACACCCTCGACATATGGAGGTTCCCAGGCTAGGGGTCCAATGGGAGGTGCAGCTGCCGGCCTGTGCCCTGTTGCTCACAGGGCAACGCCAGATCCTTAACCCACTGAGCAAGGGCAGGGATTGAACCCTCATCCTCATGGATGCTAGTCGGGTTCGTTAACTGCTAAGCCACAATGGGAACTCCAAGGTCCATATTTATTGAAGGGTCATTGTTTGGTTGTCCCCAAGAGCAGGGAGACTCATCTTTGACTATAAATGACAGAATTGAATACTTGTGATGGTCACAGCAGAGGACACCACTTACTTATCTGCTTTTGGAGCTGGGGGTGGGGTGGGGAGGAGGGATCAGAGGGAAAGAATTCCCTGTGAATGACTTTCCTAAGACTCTGGTCTGACCCAAGGGGGAGGAGGGAGGGAGTGGGATGGACGGGGAGTTTGGGGTTAGTAGCTGCAAACTATTGCATTTAGGATAGATAAGCAATGAGGTCCTGCTGTACAGCACAGGGAACTATGTCCACTCTCTTGGAATAGACCATGATGGGAGATGATATTTTCTTGCATTTCTTCTGACTGAATCCCTAGCCTGGGAACTTCCACAGGCAGCTAGCGCTGCCCTAAAAAGCTAAAAAAAAAAGAAAAAGATTTTTATTTTTTCCATTGTAGTTGATTTACAGTGTTCTGTCAATTTCTGCTTTTTCTTTTTTTTTTAGCTTTTTAGGGCAGCGCTAGCTGCCTGTGGAAGTTCCCAGGCTAGGGGTCAAATCAGCTACTGCTGCCAGCCTACACCACAGCCATAGCAGCGCCAGATCCGAGCTACATCTGTGACCTACATCACAGCTTGTGGTGACGCTGGATCCTTAAGCCACTGAACAAGGCCAGAGATGGAACCTGCATCCTCATGGATACCTGTCAGGTTCTTAACTCGCTGAGCCACAATGGGAACTCCCAGCAACCTGGATTTTATGGTTGGCATCACTTGAGAGGATGGGTCGGGGACAAAGGCTTCCTGAGCCCCCGCCCTGCGCTAGGCTTTTTTGATCCCTGATTCACCGCAAAAGGTCTGCAAATGGGGGTTGTTCTCTCTCCCTTTCAGAAGATAAAACAGACCCTGAGAGGGAGGGTTTCTGGTCCAAGGTCACTGTGAACCGAGTAGCAGCGCTGGCACTGGATCTGTGGGCCTCAAGGTCTATGTCACTCAGAGCTCCCGCCAAATATCAGCATCCTCAGCACCGCCGTGGGGCTCTGGCAGCTGGGTCCAGGGCGCAGCCCTGAGAGCAAGGAGTGTACCCGCCACTGAATTTGATCTTCATGTTCCACTGAAACCCACAGCCGGGAGGCCAGGGCTTCCGGAGGCCCCCCTCCCCCGCCATGCACTAAGTGTGTGATGAGATGGAGGGTCGGCTTCCGAGACACACGACAGAGTCGCAGACCTAACTGGGCGGGCAAAGGAAGCCCTGGCAGAAGTGCCCCCCCACGCCCACCCTGGCTCCCTGTGGCGTGTGGACACGTGGTCAGGCCAGAGGTCCTACCTGGCTTCGCGGGGTGGGATGCCAAACGGCAGGAAGTGGGTGTTTTAGCTCACCCCTCCCTCCCCAAGGAGCGCCCATCATCTGCTGAGCTTCCCCAGACCCAACCCTGCAAACCCTACCCCGCCCCCCGCCACGTTTCTGCACTTGAACGAGCCCCTGTGGGCCTTCCTTTGGGGTTGGCCCTGAGTTCTCACTTCCTGGCAGTCCTTGCCCGGGTCCCTCAGCCCTTCCTCTGTCATTGTTTGTCTTCTGTCCCCCTCTGGTTGTTGGTAACACGTTCCACTAAGGTTTTTAGACTCCCAGTCATTTGAGTGTTTTTTTTTTCCTTTCCTTTTTAGGGCCACACCCGAGGCATATGGAAGTTCATTTGAATTTTTAAACAATTAACTTCTACTTTAATAAGAGAGTACATGCCTATAGTGAAGATCAAGGGTACTAAAAAAGCTGTAAGGAAGGTCAGCAACGCCCCACCTTTCATCTTTGGACACACAATCCCGCTCCCCTCAGGCAACCAATTGCCATTCTGCAGCTATTTCTTCTGTTTGCCTGTGTATTTCTTAATAATGTGCTTATCATTCTCTTTGCTAATTGATTTCAGGTATTACTTAATCTTTTTACCGTTTTGCTAGAACAGGATTCAGTGCTCTTATCATCACCAGCATCGCCCTGTCTCACTTCCCCCTTATTCCCCATATACTTATAACAAGTCTGGGGCTAAGTTCATGGTCAGTGTTTGCATTATTATTATGACTGTGTATATATTTTTCATTGCTGAGTCAAATACTGTATTTCTTTCTTGTACAACTTTTCCTTCCCTTTATTTATTTATTTTTTTGGTGCCGGAGGCATGCAGAAGTTCCCAGGCCAGGGGTCGAACCCGTGCCACAGCAGTGATAAGGCCAGATCCTTAACCTGTTGGACCGCTGGGGAACTCTGCGTTCAGCTTTTATAGATCCCACATGTAAGTGATATAATGATTGTCCTTTTAAATTGATTATTTTCCACTTGATTTCATATTTATTTTTACACAGTGCCTGGATGTCTCCCCACCTATACAGATTTTAAACAGAAGCATCAGATAAATGATTACCCCTTTCCGTCATCCCTCTCCCCTACCTTCTCCCAGGCTCCTCCTTATTGCCTTATTATTCTTTTCTTCTTTCTGTTTTTTCTTTTTAGGGTCATACCCACAGCATATGGAGGTTCCCAGGTTAGGGACTGAGTCAGAGCTGTAGCCACTGGCCTACACCACAGCCACAGCAATGCAGGATCCGAGCTGCATCTGTGACCTACACCACAGCTCATGACAATGCCGGATCCTTAACCCACTGAGTGAGGCCAGGGATCGAACCTGCAACCTCATGGATGCCAGTCAGATTCGTTTCTGCTGAGCTATGACGGGAATTCCGCCTTATTACTCTGGGTCTCCCTTCAGGTCTTCCCTGTGTTAGTCTCTGTTCCTTACGTCCTGTGTCCTTGTCTTTTTCAGTTTATCTCTTTGCTCTGCTGGAGCACATCCTGCAAAGTCTTCCTAAAGAAGATGCACAGGAGGCCACTTTTGGAGACCACCCTGTCCAGGAAGATTTTATTATTAAGCCTCTGTGCTAGATTCGGTAGTTTGTCTAGGTCAAAAGAGATTTTCCCCTCCAAATTTTGATGGCATTGCTTCATTGCCTTCCAGCTTCTGGGGCAGCTGGAGGAAGTCTGATGCTGCTCAGACTTTTTTTTTTTGGTTTATGCAGCGGCTCAAGGTGCTATCCAAGCTCCCAGACCAGGTGTGGAACCCAGAATGCAGCGGCAAAAATTCTGAGTCCTAGACCAACAGGTGGTTCTATACCATTGGTGGTCAAGGCCACTAGACCCCCAGGGAACTACCTGATGCTATTCTGATCCTTGATCGTTGATGATTTTTTTTTCCTTTTTTAGGAAAAATCTCTTTTTGGATCTTTTCTTTATCCCTAGTGTATGTGCCTTAGTGTGAATCTTTTTTTAAGCCCCTTTTACTGGCTTTCAGCCTAGAGAGTATTGCTTTTCAGTTCTGAGAAGTTTCCTCCATACTTCTTTGGGCGTTCCCCTGCCTGGTTTTTCCAGTTTCTTGTTCTCATTCCTACTTGTCAGATGTTGCATCTCCTAGAATGACCCCATAGCTTTCTTATCTTTTCTCTACTATTTTCAAAATCCATATCTTTTCATTCTACTCCTGGAGATTTCCCCGACTTTTCTTTTTTCTCTCTCTCCCATAAATATTTGCTGTCTGTCTCTCCTGGTTCAGGCACCCGACCAAGTGTTGGGGATGGAGCTGGGAAAAATGTAGAACGTGTTTCTGTGCTCATGGGGCTCATCTTCCAGAAGGAGAGAGAGAGAGAGAAAATAACTAATGAGTGGATCAATAATTGGTTAGTGGGTTAAGAGCTAAGAAGAAAACAAATCAGCATCAGGGTATAGAAAGGGGTGTTTTTGATTGGACCTTTAGGGGCAGCCTCTCTTCTGTTATAACCCTAAAGGAGAGATCTTCCAACTTTTAATTCTGCCACCTGTTAAAAAAAAATTATTTCTGGAGTTCCTGTTGTGGTGTAGCGGAAACGAATCTGACTAGTATCCATGAGGATGCGGATTCCATCCCTGGCCTCGCTCAGTGGGTTAAGGATCCGGTGTTGCCGTGAGCTGTCGTGTAGGTCACATATGCATCTCAGAGCCTGCATTGCTGTGGCTGTGGTGTAGGCTGGCAGCTACCACTCTGGTTGGACCTCTAGCCTGGGAACTTCCATATGCTGCCAGTGCAGCCCTAAAAAGCAAAATATGTGTGTATATATTTCTAAGAGCTCTTATTAACTGATGAATCTTTTTTTTTTTTTTTTTTTTGCTTTTTAGGGCTGCACCAGCAGCATATGGAGGTTCCCAGATTAGGGGTCAAATCAGAGCTACAGCTGCCAGCCAGAGCCACAGCAATGCCTGATCCAAGCCGCTTCTGTGACCTATACTGTACCTCACAGCAACGCCGGATCCTTAACCCACTGAGCAAGGCCAGGGATTGAACCCGCAACCTCAGTGTTCCTAGTTGGATTTGTTAATCACTGAGCCACGATGGGAACTCCTATTTATTTAGGCCACATTCTTGGCACATGGAAGTTCCCGGGGGTCATATTGGAGCTGTAATTACAGGCCTATGCCACAGCCATGCTGGAGGTGAGCTGCATCTGCAACCTATGCTGCAGCTTGCAGCAATGCTGGATCCTTAATCCACTGAGAGAAGCCAGGGATCAAACCTGCATTTTCATGGATACTAGTTGGGTTCTTAAGGCACTGAGCCACAACGGGAACTCCAGCACCTTTTATCTTTGCTTTAAAATAGTCTGTATGGGAGTTCCCGTCGTGGCTCAAGTGGTTAATGAATCCGACTAGGAACCATGAGGTTGTGGGTTCGATCCCTGACCTTGCTCAGTGGGTTAAGGATCCGGCGTTGCCATGAGCTCTGGTGTAGTTCACAGATGCGGCTCCGATCCCGCATTGCTGTGGCTGTGGCGAAGGCCGGCAGCTACAGCTCCTGTTAGACCCCTAGCCTGGGAACCTCCATATGCCGCGGGTGTGGCTCTAGATAAGGCAAAAAGACAAAAAAATAAAATAAAATAGTCTGTATGCTTTCCCTGTAATAAACCATGGGATAGCTTTTCCGAGCCCTGCGATGACTTCTGAGGGCGTCCTAGGGAACCCAAACACAGGAAGGGGGGAACTCCAGCTGGCTGGACCTGGAACCCCTACATTTTTCTCTGAGTGACCCTTTCTTTCCCTTTTTTTTTTTTTTTTGCTTTTTA
This sequence comes from Catagonus wagneri, assembly GCA_004024745.2. Classification (NCBI taxonomy): domain Eukaryota; kingdom Metazoa; phylum Chordata; class Mammalia; order Artiodactyla; family Tayassuidae; genus Catagonus; species Catagonus wagneri. The sequence goes on from PVHT021183632.1 coordinate 7,393,611, forward strand.
GGGCAGCACCTGCGGCATATAGAGGTTCCCAGGCTAGGGGTCCAATTAGAGCTGTAGCTGCCAGCCTACACCACAACCACAGCTAGGCGGGATCGGAGCCGCATCTGCGACCTACACCACAGCTCATGGCAACGCTGTATCCTTAACCCACTGAGTGAGGCCAGGGATTGAACCCGCAACATCATGGTTCCTGATCTGATTCATTTCTGCTGCACCACGATGGGAACTCCTGTTTTGCTTTTTGAAGTGACGTTAAAAGACTTGTTTATAATGACGTTCAGCATTCCAGCTGGGCTGTGGATTGCATCTGGCTTAAATGCTCTGGCCAGACCTGCTTGCAGTGAGGTCATTTCAAGCTATTACGGCTTCCCCAGCTAGAACGCAGTGACTCAAGTAAGGGACAGAGTGCCCTGCAGTGTGAGAATTTGGGAAAATGTCAACTAAAAGAAAGGATTTTTTTATTTTAGAAAAAGAGATAATTTTGGGAAAAATCAATCTCACCAATTTAGGACTTTGGCTTATGGAGCTCAGCTGGGAGAAGTGGTCACTGTGCCCCAGGCACAGTGGTTTCCGTTTGTCCCTCACACTTGGCAGGCATGTTCCCAGCCTCTGCCCTCGCTGTTCTTTCTGCTTCAAAACTTCTTCCTTCCTGAGTGGCCGCCTTCTTCTCATGATTCAGGTGTTGGTTCAGAAAAGCCATTTCTACCTCCCTAGCTGGAGAGCAAGCCCCGCTTCCTCCCCAGAACCCCAGTCAGCATCTTTGATCATTTGTCCTATTCACGACATACGTCAATACCTAAAACTAGCTTGTGTCTGTATGCATGCATGCATGTGTGTAGGTGTCTGTACGTACAGAGGTGTGTGTGTGTGTGTGTGTGTGTGTGTTAGGGTGTGTGTCTGATGGTACCCTTTACCAAATGCAACCTCCAAAAGGGCAGAAACTATGTCTGTCTTATTTTATTAGGTGTTCGATAGATATTTATGAATAACTAACGAAAGGTTATTTTGAGTTTTGTCTTAAATGGTAAGTGGCTAAAGCCCCTGCATGATCTCAAATTTAACTCCAAACAATAAAACATCAAGTGAGCATTTTCTGTCTTTGAGATGCTGGTTTTCCAATGCTTTTATTCTATTCTGTCACAGAAAGGGTCACACCACAGAGATCCAGCAGATGGCGCTGTTTCTCCAGGACAGAGCCCTGCCACTTGAGGGTGGCCTCCGCCTGGCTCCTGTCCTGCTGAGTGGCTTGGACTTAGCCAGACTGAAACAGGATCTTCCTGAAGGATCTTCTACGTGAAAGTCAAATTAGGCGGATTTATTTAGGTTACCAGGTAGCCCTGCTTCCCCTACACTCCACATCTCCCTTCACTGATAGGGGTCTTCCGCCCCCCGCCCCCTTCAGGTTATTTTGGGACCAGGCAGCCCAAGCAGATCAGAAACACCTGGTATATTTCAAGTCCATTTCTTCCCCTTGGAAATGCTTCCTTTAACTGGCTAGAATTGGGTGGTTTTTTTTCAGTTGGAGGGCTGTGCAGAGGAGAGGATGAGGAGGAGCAAATTTAAAGACAGAAGACCAGGATCAGAATCTTGTCTCCCATTTGCCTTCAAAGAAGCATCTTCAGCTCTTTAAGCCTCCGTGTCCTCTTCTGTAAAGTGGAGATAATCAAAGTACCTTCTGCCAAAGAAAAAATCAGGCACAAGTAATAACAAGCATGTCAGTTCACTCCCCTAGAAGTTCCCCGGGTGGCCTAATGGTTAAAGGATCCAGCGTTGTCACTGCTTTGGCTCCAGTCACTGCTGCCTTCAGGTTCTATCCCTGGCCCAGAAACTTTCGTATGCTGTGGGGTGTGGTCAAAACAATTGTGCTTTTTCACAAGGCAAACTAACACAAATCTATTTCCTCGTATCACAAGCAAAGACAGGATCTATATATGAGACAGAAGAGAGGGGAAAGAGAGAAACACCGAGCATTTGGAGATGGCCAACTTGGTTCTCCTTAGGTGAGATGCTGAGTGGCTGGCGTCACAGAGGGGCCAGGCAGGTATCTGCCCTTTGTCCACAGGTGAGCCATCCAGGAAGGCGGTTTGAGCTGTCTGGGTCTCCAAAAACCTTGAGGACAAAGGCAGATATCATGTCTGTTGTGATTTACCATGGCATTTCCATACTTAGCACAATGTCTTGTCCTTACTGAGTGCTCAGTAGGCACAGTGTTTGTGTAATAATGAATGAACAGGGCATACAGCTGCCCACCCTCTCCAAGGGCGTTTTTGGGAGAACTGAGAACCCTATTTCCACTGAAACAGATAAGCTTCTGCCCTTGGATGAAAAGTAGCAGAACCTTCATTCATTCATTCGTTCGTTCATTCGTTCCTTATGCCTAATATCACCTTATTGCAGATGAGCCTTTCTCAAATCCATGAACGCTGTATGTTGTTACCTTTTCTTGGTTTTGAATGTGTGCGGTGGGGGAGGGAGGTGTCAGGGTGGTCAGTGGATAAAGCAGTTACCTGGGGTCCACACCAGTCCTAACAAGTCTGACTTGAACCTCAGAAAGCTGTGTTGGACCAGCTCCGAGTGCTTTCGATGCCCGTGAACTTGGAAGACCTCTGTAGTGGATGATACTGAAGCCTGGAGGTGGACAAGATGGCCCAGGGAGAGGGGACAGGGAGAAGGAAAGTGCCAAGCAGGCAGCCCCAGGGAAACAGCCTTTCTTGCAGTGAACAGTGAGCCCCTGCTGGGCACCCCACAGCATGACAGACATAGCTTTACCCTCATCGGGCCTCTATTCTTGTGCAGAGCAGGGCAGTACAGAAATAATTCCAAGGATGTCAGTTGCAGGAAGGAGGTACAGGGACGTCTGGGGATGTGTGGTGTGGTCTGACCCAGCCGGGAATGAGGAAGAAGGCTTTGAGAAAGGGACTTGCTGATGAAATGATGAAATCTGGGGGGGAGGCGGGGGCGGGGACAAGCAAGGTGGGAATCGGAGTGCCCAGGCTGAGGGACCGGCCCCGGGGAAGGCCTAGAGGCAGGAGCAAGTCTTCCCCGTAAAGGAGCTGAAGGGGGTCAGCGTGGCTGGAGCAGAGAGCCGGACAGGCAAGCAAAAAGGCTGGCGGGGCTGGACCTGCAAGGCCTTGAGCGGCAGGTAAGTCGCTCCATCCTGGGGGCAGGGAGTGACCGCTAGGGAGCGGTAGGCAGTGGTGTATTGTGGGTGGAAGGAGGGACACCCCTGATGGAGTCTGAGAAGGAGACAACCCCAAGCTAAGAGTGCTTTTCACCTGCAGCATATGGAAGCCCCAGGCAAGGGGTCAAATCGGCGTTGCAGCTGCTGGCCTACACCACATCCGTGACAATGCCAGATCCGAGCCACATCTTCGACCCGAGCTACAGCACAGGGCAATGCCAGATCTTTAACCCACTGATGAGCCACAGTGGGAACTCCAACCCAGCTGCCATTTGACGATAACTCTATGAGAGCCCCCAGGTGAGCTCAGCCGGTCACAGAACGATGGGACACAATACGCTGGTTATTTTAAGCTGTTAGGGGCTGGGCCTTTTCTTCTAAATAAATAGATAAGCAGAGAAGAGATTAGTACTGAGAAATGAGGTACTGATCTATTTGGGACCGCACGGCAGATGAGAGCTGGAAGGATTTCAAACAAGGAGACTGTCAGTGAAGGTTTGAAGGACAGCAAGGAAATGGTTATTGGAGACTGGAGGAAAATAGATGTGATTTATATACTGGCAAGACAATTAGTAGATGCTTGTCTGTGTCGACTTGGAACTTGAGATATGAACCTGATGAACTTATGGGTCTGGCTAAAGAGGTTTCCGGGTGGAATGCTGCCGGTGCCAACTGGCTCCTTTTCGCTGCGTGTAAGGTAGGGATGGACGTAGATGAGCTCAAAGAAAAAGGAACTGTTTGGTTTTCAAACAGAATTTTGAGGAAATATAGAGAAGTCAGGGCAATCTTTCCAAATGACAAGATGTTTTTCAAAGTAAGAAATGACCTTATGGCAAAGATCAAATCCAGGCACGCCCAGTAAAATGTGGCCCATCTAGGTAAAGTGAAGTCCAGGGAACTATAAGGCCCTTTTTTAAGACATCAGGAAGATCTGAGGGTGTGCTTCATAGACCTTCTCTGCTGGACACGAGGATTTCTAGCAATCTTAAGGGGCACCTTTTATATCATTTCTGCTGGTCGGAAATCTAAAAGATTAGATTAGAATCTAAAATCCATGGTCCCAGAGCAGCCTCGAGGGTGTCCAAAATATGGGAGAGTATATCCTAGAAAGAAGCGGGTATTTTATAATTTGATAATAGGAAACCCACACGAATTTTAGAGGAAATGTACCAGCTTAGACTGTAGGGACGGAGGCAGTTCAAAATGACAAACACCTTTTGGGCCTGAGCATAGTATGGGCAGGAGACAGGCTGAGAAATCTGTTGACTGTGCACACGGGCCATTTCTTGGGAAAAGGAAGGACGGCCCGGAGAGCAGAGCTAAGAACCCGGAGTCATGGAAAAGCCCTCCCAGGGAGAAGGGCTGGGCTTTAATCAAGAACTAGCCATGTGTACCCAGCTGTATTTCAAAATCGCTATGGCCCAGGGGCTCCTGGGTACCTCTCAGTCTCCTGACGTCTCATTTTCCCCACCCCCAGTTCCCCTCTGTCCCTTCTTAATGGGGAGTGTTACTGCATTTCTCCCATGCCTGCCTCACACCAGATGGAGCGGGAGAATGAAGGGGACGTAATTTTCTTTTTAATTTTCAGGTCTTCAGATTGTGAGGAACTGCACTTGGGGAGCTGCATGTCTTAGGCTACTTGATCTGCTGTAACAAAATGTCACGATCGGGGGGCTTGTAAACAACAGAGATTTATTTCTCTCGGTTATAGAGGTTGGGAAGTCCAAGACCAAGAGCCCAGCACAGCCACATTCTGGGGAAGGCCTTCTTACTTGTTCATAGCTAGCACCTCCTTGCTGTGTCCTTACATAGTAGAAAAGGTCAAGGAGCTCATTAGAGCCTCTTTTTTTTTTTTTTGGCTGTGCCCATAGCATGCAGAAGGTCCCAGGCCGGAGATCAAACTCATGCCACAGCAGTGACCTGAACCGCTGCAGTGATAATGCTGGGTTCTTAAACTCACTATGCCACAAGGGAACTCCTCTGGAGCCTCTTTTATAAGGCACTGATCTCATTCACTTAGGCGCCTCCCAAATGCTCCATCCAAATACTATCATCTTCGGGAGTTAACATTTCAACGCATCAATTTTGGAGAGCTACCAACATTTAGATCATAGCAAGCTTCATCCACGCCTGAACCTGATTTATATGATGTGGCCCTGAACCTTCAGCCTGAATTTAATTCTATAATAGGATGAAAGTTTGGGTGTCTTGGCAGAGGCTGAATACGTTTTGCATGTGAAAGGAGGGTGACCTGTTTTGGCTATAGGATGGATGACAGCAGCTTGCCCCTAATGGCCACCACTAATTCTTTTCCTCCTTGTACACACATGATATTTTCCCATAGATCAGTAAAGTCCATTCTTTTAGCCTCTCAAATCTAACTTGTGCTTTGACCAACAGGTTAGCACAGATGACTCCAAGTCTAGATCATAAGAAGCCTTACACCTGCTGCATGGGTCTCCTGGAAAACTTGCTTTTGGTGTAAACTCACTAAGAATCCAGCCCTCATACTGTGAGATATCCCCAAGCTCATGGAAAGGACATAGTCAGAGTTCTTCTTGGTAGTTCCAGCTGAGCTCCCAGCTGACAGCCAGCATCAAAAAGCAGCCCTGTGAGCGCGCCATCTTGGATGTCTATCCTAGTTAAGCCTTCAGACAGCTGCAGCCCAGCTATCATCTGACTAAAACTAGATGAGATGCCACTAATGCAAACATCCCAGCTGAGTGCAAACAACCCCAGAACCATGAGTGATAATAACAGATTTAAGTCACTAAATTTTGGGGTGGTTTGATGTAACAGCAGGTTACTGGAACTTACTCTTTGCTTGGTATCAAGATGAATCCAATTTCCCAGTTTCTGCCTGGGTTCTTGGCAGTTTGGACCAATGGGAGGCACTGGTGAGAGACTGGAAGATGGAAGGAAGGGAGAAGATGGGGTGTTTTTTCCCCTCTCTTGCACTGAGTGGCACCTCCTGCAATGGCTAGAGAGTTCTCTATATTTCCTCAAAATATGGTTCAAAAACCAAACAATGCCTTTTTTCTTTTAGCTCATTCATCTATATATATCCATATCTTCCTTGCCTCTATCTCTTCTCAGAGACCCTCCCTCTGTGGTTCCAGCTCCCAGCTACCTTTAAGCTCTGGCGAAGCTGCCCCAGCTTCTGGCTTCTGGGAAATATCTATTATCCCACCGGCGCCAAAGGTGGCTGCAGCTGCCTACTGTGTAGCCAGTTCCCACACTTAAATTCCTTCTGGTTGAAACACTTAGAAAGGTCTCTGTTTTTTTTAGACCTTGAGAGATACAGCGTGGAAGAGGAAACACAACCCAGCTTAACGGGTCAGGAAGGGGTCCCTGGAAAGAGATCTGATAAATGCGTGAGATTCCTGGACAGCGGAGATAAGCGAGTGCAAATGATACAAAGGGGAAGGCAGCGGACGTGTGAGATGCGCTGGGAAAATAATGAGCAACGTGCTGGGCTTCAAAGAAACTGGGAGGGGAGTTCCCGTTGTGGCTGAGCGGATCACAGACTCCGCTTGGATCTGGCGTTGCTGTGGCTGTGGCAAAGGCCGGCGGCTACAGCTCCGATTCGACCCCTAGCCTGGGAACCTCCATATGCCATGGGTGCGGCCCTAAAAATGCAAAAAAAAAAAAAAAAGGATGAAAGAAAAAGAAGAGAAAGAAAGATAGAAAAGAAAGAGAGAAAAGGGAGAAGAAAGAAAGGAAGGAAGGAATTAGGAAGCATGGGAGGAGGTTGGGAAGATGGTTGGGCGAAGTCAGGGTTCTCAGTCCTCGGTGCCTGTGAGAATTGACAACTCACCCCAGAGGGACTGAATCAGAATCCCTAAGGATTGGGCAGCAGGATTATTATTTCTTTTTTAGGGCTGCACCGACACATATGGAAGTTCCCAGGCTAGGTGTCAAACCGGAGCTGCAGCTGCCAGTCTATGCCACAGCCACAGCAATGCAGGATCTGAGCCACATCTGCGACCTACCCTACAACTCACGGCAATGCCGGATTCTTAACCCACTGAGTAAGGCCAGGGATCGAATCCGCATCCTCATGGATACTAGTCAGGCTCGTTACTACTGCGATACAATGGGAACTCCAGCAGGATTATTATTATTATTGTCTTCTTAGGGCCATACCCTCGGCATCTGGAGGTTCCCAGGCTAGGGGTCAAATCAGAGCTGTAGCCGCTGGCCTACATCACAGACACAGCAACACAGGATCCAAGCCATGTCTGCGACCTACACCACAGCTCACAGCAATGCCGGATCCTTTACCCACTGAACAAGGCCAGGGATTGAACCCACGTCCTTGTGGATACTAGTTGGGTTCATTAACCACTGAGCCACAACAGGAAATCCTGGCCTAGGTTTTCTGAATTGGCCTCACTCAGGTCATTATGTCTTGTCATCTTGAAACTGAGCAGGGCCCTGTGGGACTCCTGGGCACAAAAGCCTTTGTGTCTCCTGTTTCTTGTTTTTGGGGAATAAGCTTCGGCCTCGGTGACCTTCCCTGAGTTCCAAAGGGCAGGTTCAGAGAGCTGCTGATCAGGGAGCGGGGTGGGGGTGGGGGGACGCAGAGACCGAGGAGGAGCCGTCAAGCGACAATAGCACAGCCTCGGCTCAGGGTCTTGGTTCCTCCTCGGAGGAAACACAGGACAGTATCTTTGCGCTCTTCTGCAGAACTAAATCCCCCAACAAATGAAAGATGCTGACTGCTTGATGAAGCATCTTCCTTCCGGAAAGAAGGATCGCCAGAACCAGTCCCGGGGCCACTAAGCACCACCTTTGGAGAATGCAAGCTTGCACCTACCCTGATCCTTATCTGTGGCCCTGTTTTCCACTCACAAACTATAAGACCACCTCCTGCTCTCTCCCGAAGGAGGGCACAGTCTTTAAGGCATTAGCCGACTGTGGCTTCCTTTGCCTGGCAAAGCAATAAAAGCTATTTTTTTTTTTTTCTCCTTCACCCAAAGCTCTGTCCCGAGTTTCTATTCGTCACCGGTGGGCAAAGTTTCGGCAACAAATGCTCTGCATTTCCTCTCCTGCGGGTTCTCTGTAGCTGGGCTCTGCCCCAAAGAGCTTCCCCCTCTGAGCCCTCCCTGGGGCCCACCGCGCCTCCTCCTGGGCAGAGGACGAGCCGTCCCGGCGCCCCCCGGGGAGCTGCCCTGGGCAGGACTTGGGGAGCCCAACGCCCCAGGACCTGTCCTCTTAAAATAGCTTGAATTTTGATTGTATTTTTGTGGCTTCAATCAGAACTGTGAAGGGCACGGAATTAGAACCTCTGGCCTGAGAAGAACCTGAGTTTATAAAGCCCTTGGCTTCTTCCAGACCCTGAACTTCATAGCCGGAGGAGATGCTCCCAAGAGTTCAAGACCCAGCAAAGCCTTCTTACTTCCTTGGACTTCTCTTCACATCTCGCCGTCCGAGTGATTTGAGAGAATTTCCGAAGTTCCCTCTCAAGCCCTGGCGACCTCACCCCCCACTCCCAGGGCCAAAATTATCATAAGAGGATCCCAAGGGTCATCTTTTTGTACATTTCTTTCCCCTCTTTCAAGCCATCTTCCCTGTAGCTGTTCCCCTCCGGGGGACCCTGAAGGCTTATTGCTGCGAGGCAGGAGAGGCTTTTCGAGAGCTGGTTTTGCAGCGAGCACAGAGGAGGGAGAGGGAGAAAGAGGATGTGTTCGGATTCTTTCATCTCAGTCTTTAGCATATCAAGGGCAAGGCCCAGGGGCTTGCGGAGATGGTCCGTACGGGAGGGGCCTGGGAGTGTGAGAAGTCAAAGCCCAGAAAGCAGCGGCCCCGGGGGCCTGGAGGATTGTGGGTGGGAGAGAGAAGGAGGTGGGAGAGGCTGGAAGGCCAGGGAGGCAGAAGCCTGCTTTCCGATTTTAGTCCCCCACCCCCCAGATGGTTGAGTTTGACCTTTCTCCTCAGTGGCACCGCGGCTGAGTGGACCCCAGGGCTGGTCCTGATTAAGACAAGGTGACCCTCACACGCGACTTTCAAGCCAGTGGGCTGACCGGAGGAGGGCGACCAGGAGTGATGCAGGGTCACTTTTAGACATTGAACAAACCCCCAGACCAGACCAGGGGGTACCCTGACCCCTAGAAGCTTTGCTGTTAGAGACCCTCGGAGACCCACACAGGCCAGGGGCACAGCCTCGGGCTCAGGAAAGGCCCCCATTCCAGTCCACTTGGCGTCTTATAACAGGATCGCGTAGACTGAGCGGCTTGTAAACAAACTCTCGCAGTTCTGGAGGCTGAAAGTCTAAGATAAGGTGCTGACAGCTTTAGTGTTTGGTGAGAGCCAGCTTCCTTCCTCTTGCTGTGTCCTCACACGGTGGTGGTCTCAGAAGGACAGCGGTGACTGATGGCTTGAGGCTCCATCTCAGTTTTCTGCTCAGGAATTGAACCTGGGCAGCCCGGGTGAAAACCAGGAATTCTAGGCACGAGACTAGCTAGAGGCTAGAAGCAGAATTGCCCTGATTCTGACCCCACGCCCACCCGGGTTGAAAGCCAGAATGTTTCAAGGAGGCCAAGGCTGTAAAAACAGGTACAAAGTTTATTGTCGGAAACACAGGACAACAGGTGGGCCGGCACAGGGAGAAGCCTCTATTTATCTAAGGCTGAAACGAAGCAGGAATACACACCCCGAGGGGGGGCCGGTATGTGGGCGTGCTCCAGAATGAGTGAGCCAGAGAGCTGGTTTTTGGTTTTGTTTTTGTTTTTTGTCTTTTAGGGCCTCACTGGAGGCCTATGAAAGTTCCCAGGCTGGGGGTCGAATCCTAGTTGTAGCCACCGGCCTACACCACAGCCACGGCAACGCCAGATCCGAGCCACATCTGCGACCTTCACCACGGCGCACGGCAACACCAGATCCTTTAACCCACCAAGCCAGGCAAGGTATCGAACCTGCCTGCGTCCTCACGGATACTGGTCCGGCCCGTTACCGCTGGGCCCCCACCACAACGGAAACTGCCTCATAGAGGTGATTTTAAACCACTCATGTGGGGCATTTCTTCAGGATCTTTGCCTTCCTTTGACCGATTATCTCCTTTCCCACCTGACCGGACTCAGAACCGCCTCGATGTGTGTGTGTGTATTTTGGCCAAGATGGATTCCAAAGGAGGGCCTTGTGGGGAAGGTTATCTAGACTTATTATGGCCTGGGGTCCCCTCCATTTCTGACCTGGGGGAAGGGGGGTGTCCTCCCTGACCCTGAGGATGGGAAGTCCAAGCAGGCCCCCCCCCTTTTTTTTTTGTCTTTTTGCCTTTTACGTAGAGCCGCACCCGCGGCATATGGAGGTTCCCAGGCTAGGGGTCTAACAGGAGCTGTAGCCGCCGGCCTTCGCCACAGCCACAGCAACGTGGGATCCGAGCCGCATCTGCAACCTACACCACAGCTCACGGCAACGCCGGATCCTTAACCCACTGAGCAATGCCAGGGATCGAACCCACAACCTCATGGTTCCTAGTCAGATTCGTTAACCACTGAGCCACGAAGGGAACTCCAAGCAAGCAGGCCCTTTTTTGATCCTGTCGTTTTCATTGTTGAACAAGATCACAGAAGACAAGTACCAGTTATTCGCTTCGTGCCTGCTATTTCTATCTTGACGTACAGATAGACTGCGGGTTGCAAATGTCTGTCCTGGAGCCCGCCCATCTCCTGTCTCAGGAGGTGTGAACAAGAGGCTGTGTGTGAACGCCTCTCCTGGAGACCGCCTGTCTCCTGCCTCTGTGCGAGGGGCCGGAGACTCCGCTGGGGCCAGCTCGTAAGGATGCTAATTCCACTCACGAGGGTTCTGCCCTGGTGACCTACTCACCTCCTAAAGGCCCCGCCTCCAAACCCATCACCCTGAGGATTAAGTTTCAACATAAGAACTTGGGGGGGGGGTGTTCCCATCGCGGCTCAGGGGTTAACGAACCCAACTGGTATTCGTGAGGACCCAAGTTCGATCCTTGGCCTCACTCAGTGGGTTAAGGATCCAGGGCTTCCTTGAGCTGTGGTGTAAGTTGCAGATGTGGGTTGGATCCCGACTTGCTATGGCTGTGGTGGAGGCCGGCAGCTACAGCTCTGATTTGACTCCTAGCCTGGGAACTTCCACAGGCCACGCGTGCGGTCCTAAAAAGACAAAAAAATAAAACAAAAAGAATTCGGAGGGGGGCACAGACATTCACAGACGCACGTACCCCACCTCTCAGGGTGTGGAGGCTCCTCTCCCCGACTCAGGAGACAGCGGGGTGAACAAAGAATGCTGCCCGCTACTCCAGTTGTCCGAGGATCAAGTCCTTAGCCGCTGCTGTCTCTGACCTCTGAGTACACCCTGAAAGGAATTCAGGATGAAGCATTTCTGGGCTTTGGATATAGAGCTAAAATGCACACCTAAAAGAGATTTTAATGACCGCAGATTCTTGCGTTTTCCCGCACATGGAAAAGCACTACAATCATTAAGCAAGATATCCGGTGCCCGTGACTAGCAGTGACCTTTCACCGATATGGTGACTGCGCGAATCCCCTCGCCGATGTCCATGTGCGGACTGGCTGTCTCTGTCTCTTCACAACAGTGCCTCAGAGCTGCCTCCCAGACTGTCGTGCTCAGGGACATCCTGAATTAATAGGCTCAGTGCACAGAGTTCTCGCTGTGGTTCAGCGCTAACGAACTTGACTAGCATCCATGAGGACGGAGGTTCAATCCCTGGCCTTGCTCAGTGGGTTAAGGATCCGGCGTTGCTGTGGCTGTGGTGTAGGCCAGTAGCTACAGCTCCAATTCGACCCCTAGCCTGGGAACGTCCATATGCTGCAGGTGCGGCCCTCAAAAGACAATAAATAAATAAATAAATAAATAGATAAATAAAACAAACTCGATGCACATCTCTTACATTGTGCATTAATTATTATTATTGTTTTCAGTCAACAGAAGGAAGAGGCCAGCTACCAGAAGAGGTAACTAAGATTGAGATGCTAGGTGAACGCTCAGATCTGTGGCTACTCTAAATAAGATCCAAATATTTTTGCCTCCTAACCGGGGGGTGGGCCTCAGAAGAAACGCGACATTCATTCCACAGTGAAAGTATTATTTTTTTTTCCTGCACAGCCTGATCACAGTGCAAATTAAATTTGTGACCTTGACCCTGTAGCTGCTAAAGAGTAGTGGAATACGGCACCTCCAGAAATGCCTTTTTGACATAAGAATTTTTTATGAGCTGATCGGTTTTGCAAACAGTGATGATGCTGAATCACCTCAGGCTTCCACATGAGGGCCTCCTGCTTTGGAA
>PVHT021183632.1:7409262-7433511 GCA_004024745.2 Catagonus wagneri
TTTTTTTTTCCTGCACAGCCTGATCACAGTGCAAATTAAATTTGTGACCTTGACCCTGTAGCTGCTAAAGAGTAGTGGAATACGGCACCTCCAGAAATGCCTTTTTGACATAAGAATTTTTTATGAGCTGATCGGTTTTGCAAACAGTGATGATGCTGAATCACCTCAGGCTTCCACATGAGGGCCTCCTGCTTTGGAATGTCATCTTGCCCTTAAATTCCTGTCCTTGGTCCTAAGTATCATTATCTTGCTGAACTTGAATGCGGGCCTCATTTTATCTTCCTCTTAATGAACTGAGGTATATTTCATGCTTTTATTTATAATTTTATTAATTCCGGAGTGTTCGGGTAGCTTTCTCTTCTTTTCTTTTTTAAGGCCACACTCATGGCACATGGAAGTTCCCAGGCTAGGGGCTGAATCAGAGCTGTAGCTGCCGGCCTACACTACAGCCACAGCCACACCAAATCTGAGCTGCATCTGTGGCCTACGCCACAGCTCACAGCAAAGCCGGATCCTTTAACACATTCTGCAAGGTCGGGGATCGAACCTGTGTCCTCACGGATATTAGTTGTGTTCCTTACTGCTGAGCTGCCACAGGAATCCCTCTGGTGGCTTTCTTGAGAGATTATTAACTTACAGTGTCTCCCAAAGTGTCTTCCAGGGACAGAAAGGGAGGTGAAAGTCAAAAGAGAAGTGATTCAGCTAAGAGGAGAGAAGTGAACGGCAACCAAAGTTCCTTATTCCTGGGGGGGGTGCTCAGCTGGGAGGGGCTCTGGGCATGTCCATCGAGGCGGGCGGGGCCAGAGGCCAGGATCTAAACCCCGCAATGTGGCTGCAGAAACTTGAGCTTAGCCACCCAACAGCTGAGAAGTAAAACCCTGCCTGCCGTAGCAGCAAACGAAGGATGTCACAGTCATCAGCGGACGCAGCCACCTGCGAGGATGAGCTGGTGGGCTCAGAAGGCACTCCGGAGGAAACCAGAGAAAAACCGCCGTCCAGCAGCCCAGCCACTCCCTAGGATGAGCCAGGAGGACGTGAAAACGCAGGACGCCAGCCCAGAGAGCTGAGAGGCGGATCAAAGGAAGAATTTCAGTGAGCCCTGACTCACGTATCTCCCCATGTATAGACAAGCGCTAGGGAGTTCCCATCGTGGTGCAGCGGAAACGAATCCAACTAGGAACCGTGAGTTGGCAGGTCCGATCCCTGACCTCGCTGAGTGGGTTAAGGATCCGGCATATGTGTAGCTGCCAGCCTACACCACAACCATGGGTACTGTCCTTATGGGTACCAGTCTGGTTCATTACCACTGAGCCACAGCAGGAACTCCCTTAATTCTGATAAACAGCGATACCCTTGGTGTGCTGACCCAACGTCAAGCAGCCTGCTGACCACAGCGATCTGCTGACCCGGGATATTCCTGATCTGTGTTTGTTTTGTATATTTGAGGGTCTCGAGTTAGCAGTTACTCACCAAATCCTGCTTTGTGCCTGGCATGGTGACCTATGCTGGGGTCAGGATAGCCTCCTGTCCCTTCTCAGCCTTGGGGGCCAGACTGACTCCCAAGTTCAACTTCTGCAGCTACGTAATATCTATGTAGAGCTATGTAACACCTTTTTTTTTTTTTAAGACAAACTTGTTTATTACAAATTCCTGGAGTGATCGTGGGCTGAACTTTTCAGTGAGGTGAGGGCCATTGACCCAACAATGAAGAAACATGCAGATACTTTCAAGCTATGTGATATCTTTATAAGCATATGATAACTACAGGAATTTGGGGAGGTGGGTCTTTTTAGGGCTGCACCAGAGGCATATGGAGGCTCCCAGGCTAGGGATCGAATCGGAGCTGAAGCTGTTGGCCTATGCCACAGCCACAGGAACGCCAGATCCGAGCTTCCTCTGTGACCTACACCACAGCTCATGGCCAAGTCAGAGTCCCCAGGCCAGGGATCAAACCCACAACCTCATGGATCCTAGTTAGGTTCGTTTCCACTGAGCCACGATGAGAACTCCTAACCATAGAAATATTGAATCACTATGTATATAACAGGGACTAACACAGTGATGCAGGTCAATTATACTTAAAAAAAAAGCAAACAGGCAAACAAACAAGATAATACGAAAATCAGATTTGTGGTTATGGAGGTGGGGGAGGTGAAACTGGTTAGTCAAAAGGTACAGACTCCCAGTTATAAGATAAATAAATACTAGGGAAAGGAGTTCCCGTCAGCACCCGACGTTGTCTCTGCGAGCATGTGGGTTCGATCCCTGGCCTCGCTCAGTGGCTTAAGGATCTGAGGTGTAGGTTGCAGATGCGGCTCAGGTCTGGTGTTGCTGTGGCTGTGGTGCAGGCTGGCAGCTTCAGCTCTGAGTCGACCCTTAGCCTGGGAACTTCCATATGCCACAGGTGTGGCCATGAAAAGACAAAAACAAAACCAAAAATACCATGGGTGGACTAACACTGACGTGTTACATATAAAAGTTGTTAGGAGTATAAATCCTAAGGGTTCTCATTAGAAAGGTTTTTTTTGTTCTATTTCTTTAATTTTATATCTATATGAGAGGCTGGATGTTCACTAAACTTGTGATTATTTCATAATGTATGTAAGTCATTTATCATGTGGGACACCTTGAACACACACAGTGCTGAATGTCAGTTATATCTCAAAAAAACTGGAAGAAGAAGGAAAAAAGGAAACTAACCAGAACCCTCCTCGTGGTCGGCAGCTGCAGCCTTTGGGCCATCTCCCTTCAGGTGCAACCAAGAGCAGCGGGTACAGCTCATCTTAGATTCAAGTCAGGAGGCCCAGCCCAGTGCCCGAGGCCAAGCCCAGCCCCGCTCCAGAATGCAAAAACCGTGGCAAAGTTTTAGTAGCCTTGTCTGTCTTGCTGTAAACACTCCTTTAAAGACCCTTTCCTCCGGGCATCCCGTTACGCTGTGAGCGTCTGTGTGTCAGAACTTGTGGGGAATGCAAGACGTGACAGTGGCGGGAGGTCTGGCCATTTATCCTGGGACGGCACGCAGGGCAAGGCTGGGGGTCTTTCTCAGTGCCCCCCACCCCTTCAGTTGTGTCCTTTCCGAGCCCATTTTGCAAATCACACCGCGACTGGGGTCCCCAGACTCACATCTCAAGCTGCCTCCTCTCTTCCTGGACACCTCACACCTTCCCTCTCAAGGAGTTTTAGGATCCGCTCCTAACCCGGGAAGGGGCGAGAAAAGCTGGGGCGGAGGGTGCATATCTACTCTCCTTCTCCACTGTCATTCTCCCCAGATTCCAGGGCCTGCTGCGTGACAGGCTCCAAGCAATGCATTTAGTATTTGTTTTTTTTTTTTTTTTTTTCTTTTTAGGGCGGCACCCGTGGTCTATAGAGGTTCCCAGGCAAGGGATCAAATCGGAGCTGCAGCTGCCGGCCTACCCCACAGCTCATGGCAACGCCAGATCCTTAACCCACTAAGCAAGGCCAGGGATCGAACCCACAGCCTCATGGTTCCTAGTTGGATTCGTTTCCACTGCACCATGACGGGAACTCCCAAGCAATGCATTTAGGATATTAGAATAAACAAAACCAAATACGCCTCGCATTGACTGAGCTCAGGGTGGAGGGTGAGTCAGTGAGGTAGCAAAGACGACACAGTGAGGGGAGGGCCGAGGGCTGGCCTAGTGGGCTGTGATGTTGAGTGGCGGACAGGGAGGTGGCAGGGCTTAATGAAGACATAGGGGCGGAGTTCCTGTTGTGGCTCAGTGGGTTAGGAACCTGACTACTATCCATGAGGATACGAGTTTGATCCCTGGCCACACTCAGTGGGTTAAGGGCATTGCCACAAGCTGCAGATGTGCTGTGGCTGTGCTGTGGGTTGGCAGCCGCAGCTCCGATTTGACCCCTAGCCTGGGAACTTTCATATGCTGCAGGTGTGGCCCTAAAAAGAAAAACAAGCAAACAAAATGAAGACACAGGAGCCAAGTGCACAGAAAAGTTGCACATCCAGGGCAGAGAAGCCAAAGGAGCCTCGGGCCTGCAGCCCATCAGCTGAGAGTCCTGGCGTGTGTCCCAGGGGAAGGCTGTTTCACGGATGACATCGTGGGTGGAGCGGGGAGACAAGGATGGCTCTCGGCCTGTGGCTTCCACAGGCCAGGCCCGCCTGCCTCAGCTGATGGTTTCACAAGTCTAGAGAACAGGTTCCGACCAAGGAAGATGGAGCGCCTGGATCTGGCGTCGGCCTTTCTCTGGAAAGGGTGAAGAGTTCGGCTTCACTGCCCACAGCTCTTGTCATTGGGATTGGAGTCTGGCCCCACCAGCATCCTCCCAGAACCTGCTGCCGGCTTAAAAAATCTGTGGGTGTGAGGAGTTCCTGTTGTGGCTCAGTGGTTAACGAATCCGACTAGGAACCATGAGGTTGCGGGTTCAATCCCTGCCCTTGCTCAGCGGGTTAAGGATCCAGCGTTGCAGTGAGCTGTGGTGTAGGTTGCAGACGCAGCTCTGATCCCGCGCTGCTGTGGCTGTGGTGAAGGCCGGAGGCTACAGCTCGTGTTGTACCCTTAGCCTGGGAACCTCCATATGCCACAGGTGCGGCCCTAGATAAAAACAAAAAGACAAAAAAAAAATCTGTGGGTGCGAGCTCACTGTAGCACTCTTTTCAGTAGCCAAGATGTGGAAGCAACCTAAATATTCATTGAAAAAGGAATGGATAAAGAAGACGTGGTACATACATACTGTGGAATATTATTCAGCCATAAAAAATGAAATAACGCCATTTGCAGCAACATGCGTGGACCTAGAGATTCTCATACTAAGTGAAGTAACTCAGACAAAGACTAAATTACGAGATCACTTATACGTGGAATCTAAAAACAAATGATACAAATGAACCTATTTATAAAACAGAAACAGACTCACAGACTTGGAAAACAAATTTATGGTTACTGAAGGGGAAGTGGAGAAGATGGCGGTGGAGGAGGGGATAAATTAAGAGTTTGGGATTAATATATACACCCTACTATGTGTGGAATAATCAACAAAGACCTTCCGTGTAGCATGGGGAACTCTATTCAGCATGCTGTAATAAGCTATATGGGAAAAGGATTTGAAAAAGAAAGAATATATGTATATGTGTAGCTGAATCACTTTGCTGTCCACCTAAAACTAATGCAACATCGTAAATCAACTCTACTCCAGTGAAATCATACAATAAATAAATAAAATCTGTGGGTGCAAGAAGAGCTGGCCAGTCTCCCAAGGCGATCTGAACGTTGGTGGATTGAAATCCCGGGCCGCCCCGGTCTGCTAACAAGAGAAATAAATGACCTCCAAGAAATAGTCAGAGCTCTGGAATATAGCACCCTGAGGTCTGAACCCCAAATCAAAAAAGCCCACACGTGGCTAAAGCGAGTTTGACATTGGATCTACTTCCCTGGGTTGATGGAACAAATATTGGTGGCTGATCGCTTGATCCCCCTTTGTCTGTCTCCTGTTCCCAGCTTCTCCCTTGGTTCTGAAGGCAAGAGCAGGCAGCAGAGTGTAACTATTTCATACCCACGCCCCCCCGCCAAACATGTTCTTTTTTCCACTTCCATCTTCACCCGTATTATTCCAGGAGCTCCTTGGAGACAAGGCTCATGGCTTATTTTCCTCTGCCTTCGAATTGTCCTGCCCCTGGTATTTAAAGTCTGAGTCCGTCTTGGAGCTTATTACGGCGGAACGATGCTGCAGAGCGCGGGGAGTGGTCCTGCCTGTGCCGGTGGGGGGGGGGGGGCTGGGGTCCGCTCGGCACAAGGACTGCTGGATGCAAGTGCAGACCTTTTCTCTCCAAACCCAAAAGGATTCCTGGAGCTCCTTTCGGCCGGGTCGGCTGGAGGACCCGAAGGCGGAGGCCGCTTTGTCAGGCAGCCCGCTTCCCTCGTGAGCAGCTTTGACTGTTAGAGAGTTCCTCCCGGGGCTGAGCTGCACGCCTTGGAATCAGTCTCTCCCAGCCCTTCGGTTCTGACCCTGCCTTCTGGAACCACACGGAACAGATCCAAGCTCTGTTCCCACGAGTCGGTGCGTGTGTCCCGACCCAGCTGTTTCCTGTCTCGCGCTTGGGTACAGAGTTGGGCTCCGGTCAGAGCTTGAAAATGGCCTTTTAAAGTAGAGCTTTCAGAAACGACTTGTCAGTTGCTTCAAGTCCAAGGAATACAATGGTAGCAACACGGGACAGCGTTCATGCTTCAGAATTCAACACCTCTGCAAATACTTGGAGAACTTATCCTGGGCCAGGCTCTGGGCCAGGTCCTGGATACAAGAAAGAGCAGGCTTTGGGGTTGATCTTGCCTCGGAGCAACCTCGAGGCTTGATGAGAAAGGAACAGCCGCCTTCGTTGGCTGGGTTTATAGCAAAGCCTGTTTAACCTACCTTCCCCGTCAGACATGCCCTGAAAACAAAACCCATCGCCTGGCTGTTCGCGCAGAGCTGGCGATTAAGCCACCTTCCTCTCTGCAGAGCAAGTGTGTGGTTTCAAGCTCTGCGCAAGAAGCAAGAAGGAAGGCTCGGTGCTGAGTCTGAGCTATCCAACCCGATTCAGAGAGCACGTGTGGAGGCCTGCCCGGCCCAGACACAGCTCCAGCCCGAGAGACTCCACCGTTCATTCATTTACAAACATCAGGTTGGGATGCAGTCAGGAGAAAAACACAGCAAGTCTAATTCCAAGTCAGTTGGGAGAGTTGCCAGAAGAGACATAGAAACCCACCCTGGTGCAGGTTGCAGGCAGGGAGCTGGCCCCTGAAGCTGGAAGAACCAAAAACCTCCTGGACGAGTTCCCATTGTGGCTCAGCGGGTTAAGAACCTGACTAGTATCCATGAAGATGCAGGTTCGATCCCTGGCCTTGCTAAGTGGGTTAAGGATCTGGTGTTGCTGTACTGTAGGTTGCAGATGGGGCTCAGATCTGGTGTTGTTGATGTGGCTGTGGTGTAGTTGGCCGCTGCAGCTCTGATTCAGCCCCTGGCCTGGGAACTCCCACGTGCTGTAGGTGCCATTATAAAAAGAAAAGGAAACAGAAACACAAACAAAACAAAACCTGAGGATTCAGGTTCAGTCCCTGGCCTCGCTCAGTGGGTGAAGGATCTAGCATTGCTGTGAGCTACAGCCAAGGTCTCAGATGCAGCTCGGATCTGGTGTTGCTGTGGCTGTGGTGTAGGCCAGTGGCTACAGCTCTGCTTTAACCCCTAGCCTGGGAACCTCCATATGCCATGGGTACGGCTCTAAAAAGACAAAAGAAAAAAAAAAGTAAACATAAGCTACAGAATTCTCTGAGTTCCCATTGTGGTTCAGTGGGTTAGGAACCAACATAGTGTCTGTGAGGGTGTAGGTCTGATCCCTGGCCTCGCTCAGTGGGTTAAGGATCCAGCACTGTCACAAGCTGTGATATGGGTTGCAGATGCTGCTCAGATCTGACGTTGCTGTGGTTATGGTGTAGGCCGGCAGTTGCAGCTCTGACTTAACCCCTAGCCAGGGAACTTCCATATTCAGCAGGTGCAGCCCTAAAAAGAAAAAAGATAAGAGACGTCTCATTTCACCACCTCATCGCTGACTCTAGGTATTATCATTCTAAAAGGCCTTTGCCAACCTCATGTCTGAAAAAGAGCACATCATCGTGATTCAATTTGGATTTCTTTGTCAGTTCCAGGGGTCAACACTTCTCTTGTATTTATTGGCCATTGGCGAGATGTCTCTTCTGATCCTTTTGAAAACCACAGTTATAAGAATAACCCCCGAGTCTTGCGTCCCTCTTGTGTGTGTGTGTGGGGGGGGGGGGGTACAGACCAGAACTGACTGTTCTGAGCTTCCACCAGCTTTACAGGCAGTCCCTTCACTCCGGCGGCAATTATCAGCCAATTATCTCCCCCGAGTGCCCTTTCAGTGCTTCCCTGCTTAAGCCCGTGGCTGGAGGGCTGCCGAGTGCCTCTCTGCTTCACTAAGCCCCAGCCGCAGCCACAGCGGGGACTGCCCCGCTAATTGGTGGGGACTGGGCAGTGTGGCTGCCGCCGGAGGGTCAAGCTGTGAAGCCAGGAGATTCGAGGTGCCTCCAGGACATGCCGTTGAAGGAACCCAAGCTCAGAGTGGGGGAGAGACCGTCTAAGGCTGCAGTCGGACAGGGCAGCCCTTCTGGGTTGTGGGCGCCTGACTCGGTCAGAACTGAGATGCATGAGAATGGATGAAGGTGGAGTTCAAAGACCTTAGTCCAAAAAAAAAAAAAAAATATATATATATATATATATCTTCTTAATGTTTTAATTTATTTTATTTTTTATTTTTTGCCTTTTAGGGCCACACCTGTAGCATACGGAAGGTCCCAGGCTAGCAGTCGAATCAGAGGTACAGCTACAGGCCTACGCCACAGCCACAGCAACACAGGATCCGAACCGCGTCTGGAACCTATACCACAGCTCACGGCAATGCTTAATCCCGAACACACTGACTGAGGCCAGGGGTCGAACCCACATTCTCATGGATACTAGTTGGGCTCCTTACCACCGAACCACAACAGGAACTCCTTAAAACATTTTTAATGCAATTTTGAAAGATTCTTTTCCATTTACAGTTATTATGAAATATTGGCTGTATTCCCTGTGTTGTTGGATACATCTTTCTAGCCTTAGGCCAGTGCCTCGCAGCCTTGTAGCCTTAGACCAATGGCTCCCATCCCCCACCCCTATATTGTCCCCGCCCCACTGATAACGTCCTTTGTTCTCTATATCTAAGAGTCTGCTGATTCTTAGTTATATTTAGTGAATACATATTTTAGCTATATCCACTAATTTGTTGTATTTTTTAGATTCCACATGTGTTATCAGACAGTATTTCTCTTCCTCTGCCTGACTTATTTCATTTAGCCTAAGGCCCTCCACGTCCATCCACATTGTTGCAAATGACAAAATGTTGTGTTTTTTTTTTTATGGCCGCATAATATTCCAGTGTGTGTGTGTGTTGGTAAGTGTATAAACTACATCTTCTTTTTTTGTTTGTTTTTGCCTTTTTGGGGCTGCACCCTCGGCATATGGAAGTTCCCAGGCTAGGGGTCGAATCAGAGCTGCATCTGCGACCTACACCCAAGGTCACGGCAACAACAGATCCTTAACCCGCCAATCAAGGCCAGGGAACAAACCCGCGTCCTCATGAATACTATTTTCCACTGCCCCACAATGGAAACTCCCCCTGGGACATTTTAATTTTGCCATCTTATGCTCTAGCCCCTGTTACGTGTCATGCACACAACATACAATCTTATTAAACCGGCAGGAGAACACAGTGACCTGGGAAGAACCGTCCTGCCTAAACAGGCTCAGAGGGGCTAAGGAGCTCAGCAAGTCACACCGAGAAGCCCAGGGAGCGGGAAGCAAGGGGGCTCCAAGCCACTGTCCTCTCTACTGCAGGGCCAGACCCTGCATCGGACACGTCCAGTCCTGCTGTGACACCAGCCCCCACGCAGAGGCGGGAGAAGGCAGGGGACGGGGCTGCAGTGGAGGATTTCCAAGTGAATTCCATGTTGCCGTGTGCAGTCGAGCACCATGCCTCACAGCCATGCTGCCTCTGTGTTCAGACCTTGCACTCAGCCCCAAGTCTGTAAAGGTCAAAGAAATCGCGGTTATTCTTGTCCATTCTTTCAATATATGTAAAAACAAATACTCGCCTGTTCAAGAAAAAAGTCCCTGAGTGTATGGGTCCAGCCTGGGTCCTGAGGCTGATGCTGCCTCTTGGCTGTGTAAGTCCTGCCTCGATTTCCCCGTTTGTGTGGCGGGGCCCCAACACATGCTTGTGTTATGAGTAAATGATGCTTGTAAAATGCTGGGCACAGAATAGATGCTATTAATGTAACATGTCACTTCCAAATTTCGTCCTTTTTAGCAGTGTCTAAAGTTTTCCAACTGCTTAGATTTAATGATTTTCTCTTAGATGATTTCTTAGACAATCTAGATATGGGACAAGCAAGCAAATACAGGCTCTAAGAATAATAAATTATCTAGTGCAACTACTTTTTTATCAGTCTTGCATAAAGCTATTTATATGCATTATGTTGTTTGGCATTTAGAAGAACCTAGTCTCTGTGTGTGTGTATGTGTGTGTGTGAGAGAATGCATGTGTATGAGGGGAAACAGAATGGGTGGGGGCCTGGGAGACTGACTAACCCTTGGTCCCATGAGTAGCCCAGATTGAAGTCCTGATTATTTTAATTTCTCTACCTGATACTTTGAGTGACTTGAACCACTGTCAGCAGAACTTAGAAAGAATTGCCGAAGGACCTTGGAGAGCATCTAGAAAGAAGTTGGGGACGGAGATTATAAAAGAGCATGTGGCCACGAAATAAGAAATTTGTGTTTCTTATTCTAAATGAATATTATCCCGGGACCCGAAGGAAAGTGCAGACAATGCTGCTTCCACAGAAACATTTTAGATAAAAGAGGACTCTCTGAATACAGGGAATTGGTGTGCCACTTTCCAAAAAGAAAAAAAAAGGTGTGTTCTTTCAATTATAGATGCACCAGCTTGGTTCTGATCCCAGGGCATTTCTAGAATAAACCCCAAAATCACCTTGGCGAGGAAGCGGAGAAGTCAAGGACTCAAAATGAGTTCGTCGAGAATAAAAATCATGTTGGACTAATTTCACTTCCTTCTTTGATGGAGTTGCAATATTGGAATCAAGTCATGGGTTCCTCTGCATACCTCTGTATTTGTTAGCCATCGCTGTGTAACAAATTATCCCAAACTTTGGTGACTCAAAACTGCAATCAACATTTATTATCACCTACAGTTTTTGTGGGTCAGTGACTTAGCTGGGAATTTCTCATGAGGTTACAGTCAAATTGCAATTAGGGCTGCAGTAAGTCAAAGGCTTGGCTGGGGCTGGAGGATCCGCTTCCAAGGGCCTCATCTCTGGTTGGTAAACAGGTACTGAGTATTGGTGGAAAGTCTTGGTTTTTCTTTACATGGGTCTAGGCCACTTGAGTGTCCTCACCACATAGCCCAGCCTGGACCTGCCTTTGAGTCCCTAAGAGCAGCCTTCAGCGCCTGGAGCCCCAGCTTCCCTGTCCTTGGTGGTGGTGGTGGGGGGACAATCCTGAGGTGTCATATACACTGTCCCCAGAGATGCCCAGTGGTGAGCCTCAGCTGCCCACCATGTCCGCTGCTGGTTACTGCACACAGACTTGCTGCCTTCCCTCCCTTCCCTCTCTCAAACCCCCTCTCCTGGGATCTCTTCCCACCTGCACTCAAACCTTGTCTCAGGTCCAGTTCAGGGGAGGCAGCCGAGATGGCCCTTGGCCTAAGAGCTACGTTATTCGCCCAGGGTGAGCGGGGATCCGACCTGCTCTCAGAACCTGAATGCTGCATCTCTACCATCCACGCCTGCCCTCTCGGAATGAGGCTACCAGCATGCGAGTGTAGACAGGACCAAGAAGAAGTCCCGGACCTTCTTTTGGGAAACTCTGCCACTGAAAAGTCAAGCCCGGAGATGGGGCCAGGAGAGGAGCCCGAGAGAGAGCAGGAAGTAAAGCGGCAAGAATGCAGATGTTAGTGTGTGAAGCTAAGGCAAGGATGGCTTTTTTTCCCTTTCTTTCTTTAGGGGCGCACCCGAGGCATATGGGAGTTCCCAGGCTAGGGGGCGAATCAGAACTACAGCTGCCAGCCTACACCACAGCCACAGCCACAGCCACAGCAACATGGGCTCCGAGCCGAGTCTGCGACCCACACAAACAGCTCAGACAACCCATGTTGCTGTGGCTGTGGCGGAGGCCGACGGCTGCAGCTCCAATATAACCCTAGCCTGGGAACCTCCATATGCCATAAGGCACGGCCCTAGAAAGCAAAAAAAAAAAGTCATGACGTGAGAATTTTGTGCAAACTTTAATATCTGTAAATTAAATTTCATGAGCGCACAGCCACGTTCATTTGTTTACATCTTGTCTGTGGCTGCCTTTGTGCTACAGCAGCAGAGGATTTGCAACAGAGACCGTATGTTCTGCAAATCCTGAAAGTTTTACTATCTCATCTTTTACAGAAAAATTTCCTCTTCCTGGGCTGGGATGTTAAGAGGTTAAGGAAGCCTTCAAGGGTGTTGTTGCCTTCTTCAGACAGTGGGGGGCAGCAGAGAGCCGATGTGCTGGAGATTCCATACTAGTTCTGCAGCCTGGAACCGCAGGATGGATTCTGCCCAGGGCACCAGGGCTCCTCAGCTTGGAGGCGCTGATGGAAACCACCACAATGGGTGTGAAACGGATCTGGGAGAGAGTAGAATCTTCCAGGATCCGCCTGCCTCCTGCTTTCTCCTCTGTCCTTTGTGTGGAGGTCAGACTAGTCTTCGCAACAGGCTCATCTGGCTGCATCAGTTCCAACTTGACCCTCCTCATTGGTTTTCTCTGCCCTGCGGAGATCAAGTTCAAGCTTCATCAGTTTGGTTCCCAAGGCCCCATCTCTCTCTGCCTTTATTTCTTGGTCTCTATAGCTTGGTTCCATCCCCGCGAGCTGACTCTGAACCTCACTCTCCAGCAAGATAGATATCATGCTCCCTGCCTCTTGTGGCATTTTCTGGCCCTTGGACCTCTGCTCACACCCTCTGATGGCTGTTCTCACCCTCATCCCCGGCCCCTCTACCTCCTTCACCCTGATAACTGCCTCTATCTTTCTTTCAGGCTCAGATAAGCTCCTCCTCCTCCAGGAAGTCTTTCGTGACACCTAGTTCCACCCCAGACACAGCTAGGTACTCTCTTCTGGCTCCTTTATTCTCAGCATCTCCCCTCCTAGTACCTCAAACATGGCCACAGGTGAGAAAAGGGTCTCTTCTAGTGACTGGGGGGTTCCCAGCGCTATGAGAGGATCTGGCACATAGCAGCCAGCCAGCAAAAGTTTCGAATGAATGAGTGAATGAGAGAGAGAATGGATGAGCGTATAATCCCATCAAGAAAAGAGTGAGATCTCTGTAGGTTCAAAACCTGCTTTAGGAGTTCCCATCGTGGCTCAGGGGAAACAAATCTGACTAGTATCCTTGAGGACGAGGGTTCAATCCCTGGCCTTGCTCAGTGGGTTAAGGATCTGGCATTGCTGTGAGCGATGGTGTAGGTTGGATCTTGCATTGCTGTGACTGTGGAGTAGGCTAGCAGCTATAGCTCTGGTTCCACCCCTAGCCTGGGAACCTCCATGTGCTGTGGGTGAGGCCCGAGGCCCTCCCTGGCCCTTTGCCTTAACAGTGTCAGGTCAGGCACATTTGACACCTGAGATGACCCGGTTCCCATGAGGACCCAGTGGACCCTCCCAACATGGTCCTCTGGAGCTGAGCAAGCTGGTGACAGACGTTCCGTGGCATTGCGAACACCCCCTCCCTAGAGCAGGAGGAAGCGAGGGCTCAGAGGCAGAATAAACTTAGTATGTTCCCCTGTCATCCCGTCCCGCTCCTGGGACCAGGGTCCCCCGGCCCGGGGGGGTGGGTCAGGTGCCATGAGTCTGCGGCTGAGCTCTGCTGGGAGTGGCTGTGTGACTTTGGGGAGTCCCTTGCCCTCTCTGAGCCTTGGCTGTGACCTCCCGGTATTACTGGAGGAAGACCACGTGACGGTGGATCTGGAAGTTCTTTCTACGGTGTTGGTGGCTCTGCAGATATGCAGGTGGCTCCTGGGCAGGCCACACAGGACACAGCCACCACACGCTTAAAGCCTCTTTAGCAGCTGCCCAGAAACATTTAAAAGAAGAGAATCTTCAAAATACCTGCCAGGTTCTCAGAGGCACCTGTAGATCTAGAGTCTTGCAGAATGCTGCCCGTACAGCTCAGCTCAGAGGCCTCAAACTCATTTTAGAATTCGCTGGAGGAATTACTCACTATACAAACAGACTCGTCCTGTCAGATGCAATTTATAAATATCATTTACAAAAAGAAGTCAATTGACACTTTCCCCACGGACTCAGACCTTGGTGCCCCTGCCCTCTCTGGCCCAGCAGGATGTCACTCTTTATAAAGAGGTGTGTGGCTTTTGGGGCTAAGACTTTGAGAACTCTCCTTTCATCTATTAATTAGATAAGATCTGGGTTTCCTAGAAATCCTTTTTTGTTTGTTTGTTTTGTTTTGTTTTGATTTTCAGGGGCGAACCCGAGGCATATGGAAGTTCCCAGTTCCCAGTCTAGGGGTCCAATCTGAGCTGCAGCCGCTGACCTACACCACAGCCACAGCAACATGGGATCTGAGCCTCATGTAACTGTGACCTACACCACAGCTCATGGGCACGCCGGATCCCCAACCCACTGAGTGAGGCCAGGGATCGAACCTGCACCCTCATGGATACTAGTCAGGTTTGTAACCCACTGAACCAAGACGGGAACTCCTCCAATGTGTAATTTCTTTTCTTTTTTCTTTTTTGTCTTTTTAGGGCCACACCTGCCTCATATGGAGGTTCTCAGGCTAGGGGGTCCAACTGGAGCTATAGCTGCTGGCCTACACTGCAGCCACAGCCACACAGATCCAAGCTGCCTCTGACCTACACCACAGTTCACGGCAACGCCGGATCCTTAACCCACTGAGCGAGGCCAGGGATTGAACCCGAGTCCTCGTGGGTCCTAGTCGGATTTGTTAACTGCTGAGCCATGACAGGAACTCCCCAAGAGTAATTTTTAATGAATAAATGACAAGCTATAGACTTGTAAGAGACCTGGTTTTCTGCCTGAGATGGGTGAGACGGTGATACAGGCTGATGGAAGGAAGTAATAATTTATTGAGTACCCTCTGTGGTCCTCACCTTTTCTAGGAGGGATTTTTGTCACTTCATCTCTGCAAACAACCCTACAAATTAAGTGATTGTTCTGTTTTCACATAAGGAAGTGGCTGTCTAGAGAAATTAGGCTATTTGCCTAATGTTACGCAGCTTCTGGGAGGTGGATTGAGGATGCACACCCAGGGCGGTCTCACCCTTAATGTATGGGCACTGTAGCACGCACAGAGGAACAAGGGCCGTAGGGCTTCAGGAAGGCTTCCTGGAGGAGGTGGCATCTTCACCAACTCGAAGACAGAACCCAGTATAGACATGCAGGGAGGAGGTGCCGGGACTGTTATTTGTGATGGAGAAAAGAGTGAGCTGCCAGCCTCGAGAGGGGCTATTCAGGGAAGGGGCAGTGACCGGGGCCCAGGCCACACGGAGAGGACGGTAGTGGCCAAGAAGATTGGAAGTGTAGTGTGGGGTCAGGCCCCAGTTTCAAAGCTACCACTTTAATTTCCAATTTGCAAAGCTTTCGTCTGTGCTCCTGAAAGATGTGTCATGCTCTTTAAAGTCCTTAAAATAGTCAGAAATCAGCATTTCTCTGCTTCACGTCCCCTCAAACGAGGCAGATATAAGATGTACTGAAATGAACTAGAATTACCTTTTGAGTCTTCTGGGCCAGAGAGGTTATAAAAAGCCCATTCAGCTTAAAAGTCCAGCTGTTGCCAAACCATTTTTTTAAAAGCCTCCAATTGTCATGAGTGCCTGCTATGAGCTATAGACGTTTAGCCTCTATTATGTGTGATTTAAGGACTCTGAGGCAGGCAGCATGATGATCGTTGTGAAGATGAGGAAATTGAGGCTCAAAGAGATTAAGTTCCTTTGCTAAAGTCACGGAGCTAGTGGAGACAGAGGTAAAAGTTGAAATCTGTGGTCTTGCCTGACCTGATGCTTCTGTGCCTGAAAAAAATGCATGCTGTATCCTTGGAAATGCTGCTTTAGCAGCTGCCAACAGAGTGTCGACTGCAAAGAATAATTCATTTCAGGTCACCGTGCCTCATCCTTTTAGGGAACTGTGGAAACGGTCCCCAGGAGCTCAACTCGATCCATTTAACCGTGGGCCTCCTGCAGGTCAGAGCAGATGAAGGGAGCTGGGAATCTGGGCTCCTGTCAGCCTTTACTTGATGGTGACATCCGGGGAAAACAAATGCTGAGGGAAGCATCACTTACAAGACCAGAAACGTGCACCCAGCTTGCCCTGCCAAAGTCAGAGAGCCCTCTCATTATTCACGCATCCAACTTATGTTCATCCGCTGGGCTAAGTTCTTGGGGCATAAAGATGAATAAGACATACTGTTGGTACCTCGTAGGAGTTCCCAGCGGAGGGGGGGGAAACAGATGAGTGAAAAGGTCATTGTGGTACAGTTCTGCCCAGAAAGGGGTGTGGCAGTGAAAGATGTTCCCGGGGAAGAAATAAAAATTTTAGAAACTTGGAACTTTGAACGGTCTCCCTAACAGCCCTGGTTCTGATACGTTACTCCAAAATGGCTCAAGCAGGATGGGCTGAATTCCCCCACCTCCACCCCACCTCCACTCTGAGATCACTGTTGAATTCCTGGATCAGTTTCTTTCTGTTCAGTATGTGAGCTTTTCATCACAAATGATGTGCACAAAGCATTTGGGGACTACCTCATCCTAAGAAGCTCCCAACCAGACTTTTCCACTGTGATGCTGCATATTGTTCTGTGGGTTTTTGTTTTGTTTGTTTTGTTTTGCCTTGTTGATTTCTAGTCTTATAGCATTGTGGTCAGCAAAGATGCTTGATATGATTTCAATTTTCTTAAATCTGCCGGGGCTTGATTTGTGACCCAGACTGTGATCTATCCTAAAGAATGCTCCCTGTGTGCTTGAGAAGAATGTGTGTTCTGATGCTTTGGATGGAATATTCTATGAATGTCTGTGAGGTCCATCTGTTCTAAATACTGCATATTGTTCTGGTTGAGGGGTTCGGTAAATGAGACCTCTCTATCCCTCTGAGTTCAGCAGACGGAGAACAAGATAGCACTTCTAAGCATTAGGTCAGAAGATATAATGGTTATTTATTTATTTATTTTTATTTTTGTTGTATAACAATTAGTTCCCCCCTCAAAACTCAGTGGCTGATGACCAAAACAAAAACAAAAGCAAAAATAAATGTATTTTTTCTGACGCATGGCCCCGTGACTACTGGGGCAGTTCTGGTTCAGGCTGTGAGGAGGGTTCACCCTTGCTCTGTGTGTCTCTGATTCTGGGACCATAGGATCTGTGGCTGTGCTCTTCTCATGACGGATGGCAGAAGTGTGTAAGGGCCCAGCAGAAACATGTGACTCCTCTTAAAGTATCAGCCTGGAACTGGCACTTTCATCCATGTTCCACTGGCCAAAGCAAAGCATAAGGCCAAGATCAGTCTCAGAGGGGCGAACCTTCCCAAGAACAGGAAGGAAATTATACTCTTCACCTGGGACATGGCTCGGGTGTGTGGAAACGAAGGCGGCATAGAATCCTTTATCACAGGGTTCCACCCACACCCATGGGCACGGCTGGACCACCACAAGCATCCCCGCCTGGGGCTGCCCCTGTAAAACTAACACCCAGGGAAGGGCAGCCCCAAACAACACTTCCTGCAGGAGCCTGGGTCCCTGAGGAGGAACAGGGGTGGGGGGAGGAGGGGGCTGAACTGGGCACACCCAGCTCCCCTTCCCCCAACAGAATTTAAGGTGTGATTGGCTAGGTTGTCAGGAGGCCAAGAGTGACACCGTAATTGATGTCCCTCAAAGTGGCAACGTGAGCAGAAATCTAGTTCCCACCTGGGACATAGACGAGCATCCTGGGCTCTTGGCCTTCCCCAGGCCACGGATATCGGCGTACACTCTCTTGGCCAGGATGGCACCTCACAAGTGGCTATTTTTTTTTTTTTTTGAAAGAAAGGCTGTGTTCGTTTATTCAGTCGACACTCATCCATTGAAAATCTATCACGTGCCACCAGCTCTGCCAGAGATGTTTAAGATTTTAGGTCTCAGACACCCTGGCCTTAGGATTCTCCATCTCTCCTCATTTCAAATATATTAAAATACACCCAGCCTACATAACATTTTTCTTTTTGTACAAGAAGTTTTGAAAGGCTTTTAAAGCCTTGGTTTTACTTTTTAGATTACTGGGTATGAGTCACTCTTTGTGATCCTCTATGATTTCCCAGCAACCATGATGCATGTGAGGGATTTTTGCACAGTTTTTCAATTGAAATGACATTTTCTGCACATTAAATGGAACAATTAATGAAGCTGACGTAATGTTATAGCTAATAGACAAACATTAATTAACTGAAATTTGCACCCTCCCCCCCCACAAATTTGGAGCTATCATTTTTTTCAGGTTTCAAACATTTTTTTTTTCAGCTCTTGAAAATTTAGCACTGGGCTTATTTATCCTTCAAGGATGGGACAGCGTGAGCTTGCGCAGGAGGCCGCAGGCAAAAGGACAGAGAAGGTAGGGTCTGATCTTCAGGACACTCTCAGTTTAGAAGGCGAAATGGAGATGGAGCAATATGAAACTGACAGCACAAATGACTCGAACCCAGCCTGAACCCAGACTGGGACTTGAACCCACGTTCCGGGACTCAAATCCAGCCTAAACCTGGATTGGGGCTTAAACCCCAATGGTTTTAAAATTAGAATCACTCACCCGGTGTCTGGAGTTACTGAGGTCCAGGTTCTTAGTGCCTTGGGGCAGAAGGAATTCAGCCAGCAACAAAGTGATAGGCGAGAAATAGATTTATTAAGACAAGATGCTTGTGAGAGACGCAAGTGGGCAGGCGAGAGGCTCTGCCCCGAGGATCAGGTGGGCAATGGTTTCATAATCTAAGGCGAGTGGGGGCGGGAAGACCGCCTCCTCTTTCTTCAAGTAGTGAGTAGTAGTAACTCCTCCTTGATACCCAGTAAGAGAACGTTTGACCCTACAAGGTCAAACTAGGAGTATCACGGTGCTTATTCAAATCAGCAGAAAGGTGGTCCTTAAACTCCTACCCTTTGTCTGAACCTAAATGCAGGCCCCGTCCCCAACCCAATGACCTGAGGCGTCTCTTGCGCCTCCTCTAGTCAAGCAAGGCTGCCTCGTCCTGATGGCCCTCTCGAGCAGTTATTAACTCGCCAAGTCCCCTAGGTTTTCCTCTCTCTATGGTCCCTCACTGGGACTTCCGCAACTACCGGTGCGACTGTCCTGCCCCATCCCTGTCACTTGGTCAGTGTCCAGGGTGCAGTGGGCACAAGAAAAGGAAGGAGGCAGCCAGGGCAAAGCCTCCTGGAGGCAAAGAAGCTTGGCTGTGACGCGGACGGGAAGGAGGTCCTGCAAAGATGACAGGAGGGGGATCAGGGTTGTGGGGGGCGGGGGCAGAAGGGAGACTGGGAACCGAATTCCAGTCTTAGGAAAGGAGGGGAGGACCAATGAGAAAGCCTGAAAGGGCATGTTTGGGAGATGATTTATTACGGCTGGAGCACAGAACGGGAGGAGGAGTGGGGCAAGCAGGTGGCCCTGGTCACCATCTTTGTCACTAGGTTCTCAGCCAGGCCTCATCAATCTGCTGACCTGGCATCATGTTACAAAGGTCTAACTACTGAGGTCTGGACTTTTTCTTCTGTTAAAGCGCTCCTGCACTTTCTGGTGGGTTTTGGTAAAACTTTTTATTGATGGCTTAATATTCTACCATTGTTTTCTTTTTCCGTTTCATTTATTATAAAAATCCCCTATCATAAGACACAAAAGGGCAGCTGTGGGGCTGGTTTTTAACTCTTTCCTTCATTTCTAGGTAAACCCACCGGGAGCCTGGATGTTTGCCCAGACGGCCAGTCCTTTAGATTTTTCTCTCTTTCCGCTAGCGCTATTCGTTTCTTGACATTTTCATTCCATTGTCTTTTCCCTTCGCAATAGGAAATATGACCCAGAAATGTGTGTTTGTTTCTCAGGGCTGCTGTAACAAATTACCGTGAACTGAGTGGCTTAAGGCAACAGAAATTTATTCTCTCACAGTTCAGGAAGCTGGAAGTCCAGACATCAAGGCGTCAGCAGGGCCAGCCTCCCTCTGAAGCCTCAGAAGGTGTTCTTTCTTGCCTTTTCCCGGCTACCGGTGGCTCCTGGCAATGCGTAACGTTCGTTGTCCTGTCGCTGCATCATCCTAATTTCTGTCCTCATAGTTACACGGCCTTCTTCTTCCTCTGTGTGTGTCTCTGCGAATCCTCTTCTCCCCTCCTCACCAGCCACTGGATTTAGGCTCCGCTCAGATCTGGGATAACCTCATCTTAACTAATTACTTCTGCAAAATCTCATTCCAAATAAGGGCACACCAGAACATTCTGGGTAGACATGAATTTTGACGGACACTATTCAATCCCCTCCAGCATCCCCCCGCCCTTTTTTTTGGGGGGGACAGCACCCGTGGCATATGGAGGTTCCCAGGCTAGGGGTCTAATATGGAGGTTCCCAGGCTAGGGTACTAATTGGAGCTGCAGCCGCCGGCCTAGGCCACAGCCACAGCAAGGCAGGATCCAAACCTTGTCTGAGACCCACACCACAGCTCATGGTAACGCCGGATCCTTAACCCACTGAGGGAGGCCAGGAATCGAACCTGCAACCTTGTGGTTACTGGTCGTATTACTTTCCACTGCGCCATGATGGGAACTCCCCCTCCAGCATCCTTAATTGGCGCTTTGGCTTGTACAGCCAAGTGACCCAGTTATACACAATACAGTCTTTTCCTCACATTATCCTCCATCATGTTCCATCACAAGTGATTAGAAATTGCTCCCCATGCTACACAGCCGGATCTCATTGCTTATCCACTGGGTTGCTCCTTCATGAGCAAAAATGACAGATTTTTATTTTCATAGGCGGCAGCCTGGGTGTTCCTTGCAGGAGAAAGCTGGCTTTGTGGATCAGAGGCTCCAATAAGCCACCGGTGGCAAGGAGAGATGCTGGGTTTCCAGGGCTGTCTGTGGGCAGGGGAGGCAGGAGAGGGACTTCCCGGTGTTCAGGAAGTGAGTGGCAGGAAGAGGAAGGGGGGGGGGAGCCAGCGAGAGGGCCTATGGGCCACGCCATGGACCCCTCCAAGGCGCCCACCTCAATTACCATCCCCCACACACTCCTCTAAAACATCAACAAGAGCACATCGCAGTCATTCGCGGAGATGCTGGGTCAGTGGGCGCCGTGTGGAGACCGGAGCTGGGGCTGGGCTAGGGGCCCGGAAGCAGGGTCAGCAGAGAGGATGAGGAAGGTGAGGCTCAAGGTGGGAGCCAGCTGGAATTCTCTGAAGTTGTGGCGGGGGCGGGGGAGGGGGCAGCAACGTGGAAGGGGCTTCAGGCTGGCCTTAACAGGGTTTCGAGGAGAAGGAGGCCCGTACTGATGACACGGTTATACCGCAACCCTGTAAAGTGTTCCTTCTGCGCAAACCAAACTTCTGCCATCACTACAAGAGGTTAAGTCCTTACAAGCTGAAGGTAGGCGTTCCAAACTTGGCTGCATTTGGAATTACCTGGAATCTCTGGGGGTGGGGCTTGGCTGGGACACAGGCACCTTTTTTCCCCCCCAAAACAAAAAACTTTTTGTGCATGTGTCTTACAATGCTGTGTTAGTTTTAGGTGTACAGAAAAGTGATTCAGTCATACATACATATATATGGTGTATATTTCTGATTCATTTTTTGGGGCTTTTCAGGGCCACAATCACGGCATATGGAGGTTCCCAGGCTAGGGGTCGAATCGGAGCTCTAGCTGCCGGCCTACGCCACAGCCACAGCCACGCAGAATCTGAGCCTCATCTGCGACCTACACCACGCACAGCAACGCCGGATCCTTAACCCACTGAGCGAAGCTAGGGACCGAACCCGTGTCCTCATGGATACTAGTTGTGGTCGTTAACCGCTGCGCCACGATGGGAACTTTGATGTTTCCTAATTCTTGCCCCACAGAAACAGTAAGATGACACATGTTTGCTGCATAAGTCGCTATGTTTTGGATCTCTTATGCAGAAATAGGTATCTGCCAGAGGAAGGTTACTTTTTCAGACTTTCTCATTTATAAAAATGGGGACAGTTTCTGCCTTGCAGAACTACTGCAATCATTGAGCTCATATTTGGAAATCTTGGCACGTAGCAGATGCTCCATGAATGTTAGCTTTTTTCTTTTTTTTTTTCTCCCTTAGTTTCTCTCTTCCTTTCCATGGAAAGCCTGGAGCAGAGGCAGAATCTAAGAAGTGAGGTGGCGTCCCACTGACCCGTCTCCGGCAGTGCATTTGTCACGCAAATTCAATGTCGGGACAAGGGCCACACTCGACTTCAAACCAGACTGTCTCTCCTAAACTTCTTCTGCCCAGAAGCTCTGCTCAGCAGTGCCCTGGATGCACTTCGGTGAATCTTATAAGCACCAGGCATAGGGATGAAAAACCACGAATAGACGCCACTTAGAAAATCCACCTTCCCAACCAGAGGCTTGTGTGTCGCACACACAACTGTGTGTCACTCTCAGAGGTGTGGCGTGGCGTGAGGGTGTCTTTGAAGAGATGAAGAAGAAACACTGGCTTTGGAAACTTGTCGTGGAGGAATTCTTATCTGCAGCTCCCCAGACACAACCTTCAAGGTGATTCAAATGATTCTTTGGTTTTCTTTGAGGCTTGAGAAGTTAAGGTCTTAATATAATACGTGGCCAGGAATGGAAGTGTTTAGAATATTGAATGCCATTATGAAAAAATGGTTCTTTCTCCCCCAAAAGGTGATTGTAAATTTTGGAGACACATGTCAGGAGGGGACGGAGCATGTGCGCGTGGATTTGTCGGCATGAAAAAAATCACCGTGCCGTCTTAAGTACTTTTAAAAGATGTAGCGCTCTCAGGGAGAGGGGTTCACTTATCGAAAATGTCCAAGATGCAGCCAGATACGGGGGCCTTGCAGGCTCTCAGAGGAAGGGAGAAGATGGGGAGACAGAAACAGGCCAGGAAAAGTGGGCTGGGGGATGGAGGGGGACCCGAGGCCTGGGGGCAGGAGAAGAGGCCAGTGTGACAGGCTCAGTGCCGTGGCGGGGATGCTCTAAGACTGGCCAGCGGAGAGAAAGGAACAAAGACACGGGGTTGGATGGACAGAGGGGCACTGAGTGGTGACCAGATAGCGAAGGAGCTTTCAGACAGAGCAAGGAAGAGGCCTTCGTTCTCTGGGGTCAGCGGAGGGCTGGGGTAGGATTTGGGGCTGCAGAGGTCTCCTCTGGTAGCCTGGCGGGGCCCAGACCGAGGGGAGAGGCAGGGGGCTGGTGAAGTTCTGCTGTAAAGTCTAGACGAGGCCAGGGTATGGCCGGTGCCCACTGCATCGTGGCAGCCTCGAGCCAGGGGAGCTTGGCAGAGCGCCCGGGCAAAGCCTGTCCCCAGAAATGCCGCGGCCGTGTTGGGGGGGGGGACATGAACTGGGGCCTCTGCATCGTGCCTGCTGGGTGGAGCCCCTAGAGGTGGGGGAGAGAGAAGGAAGTATAGAACGGGGTGGGCCACGGCTGGGACAAGTCCCCTTCGCTTTTCACCCTTGGGGGTGGTGGCGATGAGGAACGCGCTGTGATGCTGGCAGCAGTGCCCGGGAGGTTGGGCTGGGCTGGGAAGCAGGGGGAGGTGGGCAGAGGTCTGTGATGGGGGTGAAGCCTCCCCAGCAGGGCAAAGGTCTCAGGAAGTTCAAGGATACGGGAGCCGCACAAAACAGGGGAATTTGAGGTTCCGGAAGCAGGAGTGTCGGGGGCAGGCCCTGTTATTTCAATCTTACCATTTTGACCCTGAAGACGTTATGATTCTGCTGTTTTGACCTCCCCGTGCAGCAAGATCCCAGTTGAACCTGAAAGGAATAATGACTCCCAAAGAAAACCCCCTCGGCAGAAGCCATGGCAGAGCAAACAGGGGACCGCTGAATCCAAGCTTCGCTGTACAATCACAGAGACAAGCTGCGTTGAGCCCCGCGGCAGCTCTGCGCACAAGTAATTCCTAAGAAAATACTCCCTGAAACGACTGATGGAAAGTGGGCAAAACTGGGCACAGCTCATACTACGTGGGAAATTGTCGAAGGACTTAGTGCAAAGCATTTCAGGCCCCCAAAAGTTCTGGACCCCCAAAGTCATTATTTCTACCATTTTCATTCCAAAGCGCCCGTGGCAAAACCTTGGAAATGCCACCCCTAGGTCCCACCTAGAGGCCAGCCTGGACACTGGGCCGAATGCCAGGGTCTGGGGTCCTGAGTTCCAAGAAGAGCCTGGGGTTTGATTTGGAACAGATACGGGGGGGGGGGGGCACTGGGGGGAGCAGAGCAGCGAAAATGGGAAAACAGCTGTGGTTCTTTTCCGGGGTGGGAGAGGTCCCTCCACGTGTGTCGTGTGAGTGATCTGTGTTTCAGCGCTCTGCCTGTGACATGGACAGAAAGCGCCTGGATGGAGGGTCAGGGACCTTGTGACCCCTCACCTATAAACAGGAGACCACAGAGGACATGGGGGCTGGAAAACTCTG
>PVHT021183632.1:7433611-7464086 GCA_004024745.2 Catagonus wagneri
TAGCTCCCAGCCCCAGGCACTTCCGGGCCCCTGGTCCTGCCTCCCTCACCGGGCTTCTACCAGCGCCCCCTCCAGGGCCTGGGAAGCAAACCAAGTGACTTGCAAACCTAAGGCTTTATTATTAGAAAGCCCATCCCTGTGAGTCACTTCCTATCTTGGAAGGAGGATGTGGCCCCTGTGTGGCAGGTGGCATGGCCTTGAACTTCACCCGATGTGAAAAGGGGGCCCCTGGGAGCGGCAGAGAGACAGGCGCTGCAAAATTTTAATTTCTTAATGGCACTGGGAGGATAGGAGCCCCAGGCAAGCATTGTGGGTTCTGAATTTAAATAGAAAAGGGAGAGAAGCCAAAAGAAGAATTCTAGGGCATATGAAAGGCGAGCCCAGAGCCAAGTCCGCTTCCAGAGTACGCCAATTACGAAAGAGGGGAAAAGCGAGGAGCCGAAATGAGGCAGCTGGTGCCGAGCCTAGAGTAGCCACGAATCGTTCTGGGAGGAGGTGCTGCTGGTCAGAGAGGCAGCCTGGTGGGAGGGGGGCTCAGTGCTGCCCCCACTGCAGGGGTCACCAGACACACCCCCGGCCTGCGTTTCCTTGATGCCATTTACAGATGAGGGAACTGAGGCTCAGAGACTTTCAAGCCTCGCTACTCCGCGTGGCCCGCGGCCCAGAGAAAGGTGGGCATCACTCGTCGCTGGCCTGCAGATGCCCAGCAAGCGGGTCTTGGGGCAGGAGCGTCGCCAGGGAGGAGACGCAACATTTGTGAGAAATGCAAAATATCAGGTCTTGCTCCAGACCTGCTGAATCAGATGTGCATGTAAAGATCCTTAATTTGAACCACTCGCCCAAGGTCATCTCGCCGGGAACGGACAGCCTCATGTCAGGAACCCAGGTCTGTCTGACTCCAAAGTAAGAGTGTTTTCCGTTTCCGTGGCTTTGCTCTGCAAAAAGTGCCCAGAGAGAATTTTAAACAGTGCAAACCTGGATTTCATCTGCTGCTTAAAATCTGCCCCCGGCTCCCCACCACCTTCAGACCCAGCCCTAGCCCCCCAGTATAACACTCAAGGTCACAAGGAGGAAGGTAACTGATCCAAGGTCATGCAGCCAGACTCTCCAGCCCGGGGCAAGAGGTCACTGGGAACGGAGCAGCCAGTGAGGGCTCCCCACCACTGCACACTGTGACCTTGACTCCCCAGCAACAGGCTTGCGGAGAAAAACTGACTGCACCCCCACCTGATGGAGGGGGCGCAGACGGCACCTGCACTGAGGGACCGTATCAGCAACAGCGGCCACGATTTTTGAGACCTTTCTATACCTTCATCCATTCCTTGGCTTTTGGGGGTTTTTTGTTTTTCTTGTTATGGCTGCACCTGCAGCATATGGCAATCCCTAGGTCTGGAGTCGAATCGGAGCTTCAGCTGAGACTACGCCACAACCACAGCAATACCCAATCCAAGTCACGTCTGTGACCTACACCGCAGCTTGTGGCAATGCTGGATCCTTAACCCAATGAGTGAGACCAGGGATTGAACCCGAATCCTCACAGACACTCTGTCCAGTCCTGAACCCACTGAGCCACAATGGGAACTCCCATTTCTTGGGTTTTTGTAGCGTTTTTATAAAAAACATTCTCTGGGAAAATCTTTTCTGTGCCATTCAGAGGCTTCTTAGAAAAGGAAAAAGTGTTGATTTAAGAGAGAGAGATTATCTGGAGTTCTTGACGTGGCTCAGAGGATAAAACATCCAACTAGGATCCATGAGGATGCAGGTTCAATCCGTGGCATCGCTTAGTGGGTTAAGCATCTGGCATTGCCTTGAACTGTGGTGTAGGACACAAACGCGGCTTGGATCCTGCGTTCCTGTGGCTGTGGCGTAGGCTGGCAGCTATAGCTCCAATTGGACCCTTGGCCTGGGAACCTCCATATGCTGTGGGTGTGTCTCTAAAAAAAAAAAATAGTTATTATCTGTGAAAAACAAAATGCATCTTGTGGGCGTCAGAGATGCTTTCACGGGCAGCCAAGATTCCTGGTACTAATTAGCAGGCGAATAGACCCCACAACTCAGGGGACAATGTGAGGAGACTCCCACGTGGCACCGTGGGCCCTCATCGACCCCAGGATCCCTGCAGCCCTGGACTGTCTCTTTCCCTCTCTCCACGCCCCGGACAGGCACCACTTTCAAGCTTCATCCTGTTTTGTTTTCAGCTCCAGGAATGGGATGAAGCTGCCATTGCAGCACCACAGTGCTGAGCCCTCCGGTAAGACCTGCTCCAGTTCAGACATCTTCCCTGGACTGAGAAGAAAGCAACAGGTGCCTGCTGACCCCTGTTGGGGCTTCCAGCCCCGCAAGGGTCTTCCATCCTACGAGGGGAGACTCGCTCTTGGGTGATATTTTCTTTTCTTTAGTTTTGGCCACACTTGCAGCATGCGGAAGTTCCCAGGCCAGGGACCCAACCTGTGCCTCTGCAGTAACCAGAGCCACTGCAGTGACAATGCCGGATCCTTAACCCACTGAGCCACCAGCCTGGAAACCTCCATATGATGTGGGTGAGGCCCTGAAAAGACCAAAAAAAAAAAAAAGGGACAAAAAAAAGAAAAAGAAATACACAGACTCACAAGCCACTGGCCAAATGTGAGCAATCCTGGACCCACTGAGCGAGGCCAGGGATCGAACATGTGTTCTTATGGCTCCTAGTCAGGTTCATTACCGCTGAAAAAAAGAGTTGTGACACCCCCAAAGCCGGTGAGAATGTGGAGAAACTGGATCACTGCACCATCACTGGTGGAAGTGTGAAATGGTACAGCCACTCAGGAAAACAGTTTGGCAGTTTCTTGAAAACTAAACGCACAACTACCATATGACCCAGAAATGAAAACTTACATTTACACAAAACTTGTACACAAATATTCTTAGCAGTATTTATTTATTTATTTATTTATTTATTTATTTATTTATTTATCTTTTTTGGCCACACTGATACATATGGAAATTCCTGGGCCAGGGGTTGAATTGGAGCTGCAGCTGAAGCCTACACCGCAGCCACAGCAATATTGGATCCAAGCCACATCTGTGACTTATGCTGCAACCTGTGGCAACGCAGGATCCTTGACCCACTAAACAAGGCCGGGGATCAAACCTGCATCCTCAGGGAGACCATGTCAGGTCCGCTTAACCCGCTGAGCCACAACAGGAGCTCCCAGCTTTATTTGTAATAGTCAGAAACTCGCAACAACTCAGATTCCCTTCAAGAGGCAAACGGTTAAAGAAAGAGGGCATCCGTACGATGGGACACTATTCATCAACAACGGGGAATGAATAACACAAACACAAACTTGGATGAATTTCCAGAGAATTATGCAGTGTGAAAAAAGTCAATCTCAAAAGATTATATACTGGGAGTTCCCATCGTGGCTCAGCGGAAATGAATCTGCCTAGGAACCATGAGGATGCAGGTTCGATCCCTGGCCTCGCTCAGTGGGTTAAGGATCTGGCGTTGCTGTGAGCTGTGGTGTAGTTCACAGATGCGATTCAGATCTGGAGTTGCTTTGGCTGTGGCTGTGGCCATCAACTGTAGCTCCGATTTGACCCCTAGCCTGGGAACCTCCTACACCGCGGGTACGGCCCTGAAAAGACAAAAAAAAAAAAAAAAAAAACATTACATACTGAATAATTCTATTTTATAGCATTCTTGAACTAACAAAATTAGATGACTGGATTTGAGGGCTCGTAATAAAAAGTTCAAGTTGCTTTCCAAAGGATGTGACCTAACATTCACCCGCACTTTATCAACAGAAGGACAAGTGTCTCTTGGCTGAATTTTAAGTATTTGCTCCTGGGAGACTCTTCTGAGAATGGTGCCATCAAAATAGAGCAGACAAAGGAGACACAGAGAGATTCCTACTTACTGCCAACATCTAGAAACAATCCCTATAAAGACAAGGATGGTGAGACTGAGCCTGTTGTTAAAATAGAAAAACTGGGAGTTTGCGTCATGGCTCATCGAACCCACGGTAATGAACCCAACTAGGATCCATGAGGATGAGGGTTTGATCCCTGGCCTTGCTCAGTGGGTTAAGGATCCGGCGTTGCCGTGAGCTGTGGTGTAGGTTGCAGACGCGGCTCGGATCCGGCGTTGCTGTGGCTGTGGTGTAGGCCGGCGACTACAGCTCCGATTCAGTCCCTAGCCTGGAAACCTCCATATGCCATGGGTGTGGGTCTAAAAAGCTGAAAAAGAAAAAAAGAAAATCAGGTTTTTCGGCCTTAGGTTTTCATCTCTGAGCGGCAGGAGGGAGGCATGCAGCGTGTAGCGCGCCAATCACAGCTAAATCTGCTGGAAATCATTGCGTGGCCCTTTCTGGCAAAGCCATAGTAAAGAAATTCTGTCTTGGCTGGAACTGTGCGATTTACTCACCATTCAGGGGAGAATCCTCCTTTAATATCAATCTGTAGGACACTGGGTTCTACAAAGTTCAGTATAAATACCAAGTCAATTCCTTATAAATATTAGTGTCATGCAGACCTGGCTCTGGGCAGCACTTCTGAGCAACAGGTCCTGGGTCATGGCAGCCCCGAGTGGCTCCAGAGCGGCAGCTCAGATGGATGGGAGAGGTGTCATAAGCTGAGTGCCAGACACCACAAGCTGGGTGTCAGAGGGGAGGGTTGACAGGTACCTAGGGCGGGTGGGCCACAACTGAAGTCTGGAGACATTGTTCGGTCTTTACTCATTTATTCAGCAGATATTCACCAGATGCCAGATGTTTCATTCTGGGCTGGTTCCTTCCAACTTCCTCCCACCCTCCCTTTCTTCCTCTTTCTTTCTTCCTTCCTTCCTTCCTTTTTTCTTTCTCTTTCTTTTTTCTTTCCCCTGCCTTCCTTTCTTTTCTTCCCTCCCTTCTTTCTTTCTCTTCCTTTTTTTTTTTTTTTTTTTTTTTGGCCTTTTGCCATTTCTAGGGCCACACCCGCGGCATATGGAGATTCCCAGGCTAGGGGTCTAACAGGAGCTGTAGCCGCCGGCCTTCGCCACAGCCACAGCAACGCGGGATCCAAGCCGCGTCTGCAACCTACGCCACAGCTCACGGCAATGCTGGATCCTTAACCCACTGAGCAAGGGCAGGGATCGAACCCGCAACCTCATGGTTCCTAGTCGGATTTGTTAACCACTGAACCACAACGGGAACTCCTCTTTCTCTCTCTTCTTCCTTCCATCCTCCCTCCCTTCCTTCTTTTCTTCCTTCCTTCTTTCCTTCAAGGCTTCTGTTTGCTGCTTCTCCTGGGCTTCACTGCAGTTGAAATTAATTATTATTCTATATGTGCTTAAAACCACTCCATTCTTATTTGCAAAACAAATATTTGTAGGGAAAAAATACCTTTCGCCATGTTCCGTAGGCTCCTTTGGGGCGGGCTGAGTTGATCCGAGCTGAAGGTGGGAGGTTTGTGAGTTACTGATCATCAGGAAGGCGAGTGGACTCCAGCGTCCGTGACAGACTGGGTTTCCCACTTAAAGCGAACCAACGTGTTTTTTCTACCACCAACTTTCTGACGGATGTGGTTTCCAGTCTCAGGTTAGAAGTCAACAGCCCTTGGGGCTATGACATCAAGCCGTTCACTGTTACTGGACAGGGCTTTGTCCCTCTTGGCAAGTAGACTGGGACACTTGATTCTGTGACAAGACACAGAACAAACGGAAACGAACTTAAAGCTTAGGCTCCCAGTGAGGCTGGCCTTCCTTTTCTATCTCGCAAGATGTAAGCCCAGCGCAGGGCGGTCACTCCGCCACCTGTGCCAATCATCCCCCGTCCTTTCCGAGTTTCTAATGAT
The DNA here is from genome assembly GCA_004024745.2 of Catagonus wagneri. NCBI lineage: Eukaryota > Metazoa > Chordata > Mammalia > Artiodactyla > Tayassuidae > Catagonus > Catagonus wagneri. The sequence goes on from PVHT021183632.1 coordinate 7,439,423, forward strand.
GCTTCCAACCGAGGTCTGTATCATTTCCAGCCAAGAATGAGTCACAGCAGACGGGGCGTCTAATTTTCTGCTTCCATTCTAGTTACTTTATTCTCATGCGCTTGCCGGCTCCACCTGCCCATCCAGGCGGATGCCTGTCTGCCTTCCATTATGGCCATATAACAAGAAAGACAACAGTCAAACTAAAAATATGCTAGAATCTTTGCTATTCGGTGGAGCATCTGCTAAGTGCTTTTATCTCCTCGGCACACCTTCTGATGATTCAAATAAGCCTTATTCCCCTTATACCAATGGCAAATTGAAGATCAGAATGGCGCAGGATTTGTTCAACAGTAACTTGTCATTTAGGCACCAGAGGTGGAGTTAAAACTCGGGACTGCTTCTCTCCCCAGACATCTCCAGCCCTGCCACACTCCCCTGACATGTTTGTAACCGCAGACGGAGAAGAAAGACTCTCATAGACCCAGAAGAGCTGAGCCGGGAGGAGGCTTAATGAGAAGTCACTTTATAGAGGAAAAAACTGAAGCCCAGATAGGGGATTGCCACGTCCAATGTCACATAGTCAGGTGAACATCTGAGCAGCCCCGGCCTCTGCTTCGCTGCTCTTTCTGCATCCAGGCTGCTCATTTTATATTTTTGTTTTCTTCTTAGGGCTGTACCTGTAGCATGTGCATGTAGCCAGGCCAGGGATCAAATCAGAGCTGCAGCCGTCGGCCTGCGCCACAGCCACAGTAACACTGGATCCCAGCCGCGTCTGCAAACTGCACTGCAGCTCGTGGCAACACCAGATCCTTAACCCACTGAGAGAGACCACTTGTCGAACCTGCATCCTCATGGGTGCTAGTCGGATTCATTTTCGCTGCGCCACAGCAGGAACTCGCAGAGCCAGGATATGAATTCAGGTCCTGCCTGACTCCACATTCATGCAGGGGGTGGGGCTCTGACTGACACCCAGGGGGAGCCTGGGCCAAGGGGCCCTGGTGAACACACGGGGTGGTAAGGCCTGAAGAGGTGAGGTGCCTGAGGCCCCCAGGTTGTCCCCACTAGGCCTCCCCTCCAGACACAGCAGATGATCTCCCCGGATTTGGAGCTTCCTGCAGGCGTCTAGATGCCAACCCAGAGGGAAAGAGAATAGACTCTGCATGAAGCAAAACACCACTCAGGAAAGCTCCGGTCCCCGTCTGTGAGGGCAAAGCGCAGGCTTTCCTCTCTGTGTCGCCCCCTAGCGGCGAGGGAGTTAATGTCATAAGCCCGAGACTTGGGTTCAGCTCTGCAGCCTCTTCCCAGGCCGTGCCCTCCAGTGCCCGGGGCCAGGAGGGTGCAGGGAGGCAGGGAGGGCTAACACCTACGGGCCCCCCTTACCTCAGCCCTGCTATCGCGCCCCGTGTGGCCTGGCACCCGGCCGAGGCCCTTCCCCTGCACCCTCTTTTAACCTCAGCGCAACCTTGAGCGGGAGGCATTACTACCACCCCTGTGGTCCAGTCGGGGAAACTGAGGTGGACCCAGGCTCAGAGAGGCTGAGTGACTCAACGCTGTGTCCGTAACTCACTGAGCCACAACGGGAACTCCCCTTTCCCTGTTTAATACAAACAGATAAATCTTTTTCAAAATATGGAGACACAGTATACATAAGAACGTAAGAAAAATCAGGGAGTCCCCTTTGTGGCTCAGTGGAAACGAATCTGACTAGTATCCACGAGGACGCAGGTTCGATCCCTGGCCTCAATCAGTGCGTTAAGGATCCAGCATTGCTGTGAGCTGTGGTGTAGGTCGCAGACGCGGCTTGGATCTGGCTTTGCTGGGGCTGAGGTGCAGGCCAGTGGCTACACCTCTGATTCAACCCCTAGCCTGGGAACCTCCACGTGCCACGGGTGTGGCCCTAAAAAGACAAAAAACAAGAAAAATCACAACATACAACCACACAGCAAAGAGTTGAACAAACTGTTTTAAAAATATGTAAGAATAAAGATTCAAGTGAAACATTTTTAATGTTTGGAAAGTTTTATAATCCACCTCTTGTTGTTAATGATTCTATTCCGTCCGTAAAGTTTCTCTCCAACAGGCTGTGATGACAGATCATTACAATAATGAATGAGCGCTAGCTTAGTTGTGTATAGCTATACATCATGTCACCTTTGCCCTGTATTCTGCGGGCTAGAAGCAAGTCATAGGTCACCCAGCTCTCAAGGGGAGGGGACACCGCTAGGGGGGGAACATCGGGAGGCTGGGATCAATTTAGAAACTGCCCACCACACTGTTCAACCCATATTTCAGGCTCCCTGTGATCCCAACAGCTCCCCAGAACCCCGCCATCCTGCCTTTGCACATGCTGCTCTTTCTGCCTGGAACTCCGCCCCCTCCACCGCTGCTTACCTCAGGCCTCCGCTAGGACATTCTTTTCTCTGAGCTCTTGCCAGCAGTCTTGCTTTCTTCTATCATTACATTTATCACCCTGCATTGGAATTTTTCGATTTCCTTATCAACCCCCTCCCCCACCGCACCCCCATCCCCATCACCGCCAGTGTAGAATGACTCGGGATCTGGACCTCCAACATGGCACTTGCTGAATGAATGAATGAATGAACGGGCCCTGTCCTGCTCAGGCGCTGTCTGCCGGGTCCTCTCCCGCGAGCCCCCCGTGTCTTTTCCATAACTAGGCCGGTGCCGCGTCTGACTGCCCCTGACTTTGAAGTAGGTCCCGCCCCCCGCAGCGCTTAGATGTACTTAGATGTACTTAGATGTCTGAGCCTCCCTGGTCCCACCTCCCTGTAACTAGGCAACGCAGCCAAACATCGGAAGCTCGTTATTAAACCGGGAGCTGCCTTGTATTATCCCAGATGGAAAATATTGGCTTCTATCTCCACTGAGGACTGACATAGTAAAGGCTATAAGCTGTTTGTGCCGTGAGCTGTCAAGGAGAGGAACTGAAGTGTTTCATCTGCAGAGTAATTGTTGCCTGTGTTGTGGGAGAGAGGGCGGGTTTACACCCCAGACGGCAGCCCGCGGATGGAGGAGCAGCTGCTGTTGCAGAATCTAGACACGTTATTTCTTTCCTCTCCTTCCGTCTTCTCCTTTTTGGAAGGTGGTCAGAAGAGAAGGTGCGGAGGTGATGGGGAAGAGAGAGGGGCTCTGAAATGTCCAGACTGGGAGGAGTGGAGCCAGGAAGTTTCTAGAACAATGATGGACACTGGGCTGGGTGGCTTGGGAAGAGGCCAGTAGGCTGACAAAGCGCATATGGGTCGGCAACCTGTCCCCTCTCTCTGCCACACCCCGCTTCAATCCACCAGCCCATCTTATCACCTTGACCTCCAAAAAGGGACTGGAATCTGGCCCCTCCTGTTTTCCAGCCCAGACCACGCACCTCTCACCGGGACTCCTGCAACTGCCTCCCAAGTGGTCTGTGGGTCCTGCTCTCAAACCCTACGTCCACTCCTTACACAGCAGCCAGACTGAGCCTCTCGGATGAGTCCAGAGCCAACTCCTGCTTCTCCTCGGTTTCCCATGGCTTTTGGAAGGACACCTTGGCCTTCGGGGCCCGTACAACCTGCCGCTCATGCTCACCCTCTAATCTCATCTGAATTCCCTCTTCCCTTCTTCACACCAAACGTTCTGGTCCTCAAACACCCCGGGCGAGCCCTGCCCTTGGCATCCTCAGCCAGTCTGTCTGCCTCTGGGAAAGACGCTTCCCCAGGTCACGGAGGCGGTTCCTTCCCAACAGTCCGTCTCTGCTCGAACAACCTCTGGGGAGAGAGTGCCCTGGACCACGGGGTCTGATGTAGTGTCCCCCCGCTTCCCACGTTCCAGTCCATTATGTGCATTCTTTCCCTATAACACTTGCAGAATTCTGTAACACCATTCAGAATTATGTCAGTTGCCTACCTTTTTTTTTCTTTTTAGGGCCACACCTGTGGCATATGGGAGTTATCAGGCTAGAAGGTGTCGAATCGGAGCTGCAGCTGCCAGCCTACACCCGAGCCACAGCAACACCAGATCAGAGCCGAGTCTACAACCTACACTGAAGCTCTCAGCAACACTGGATCCTCAACCCACTGAGCGAGGCCAGGGATCGAACCCACATCCTCATGGATACTAGTCAGGTTCTTAACCTGCTGAGTCACAACGGGAACTCCTATCAGTTGCCTTCTGTTTATCATGTGCCGCCAGCTCTAGCGATGGACGGCGATGGCAGTGACAAAGAGATGCACTGGTTTCATTCACCTCTGGCTTTGCAGCGCCCAGGGCCTTGCCCAGCACCAAGCAGGGGCCCCTCAGATCTTTGTTGAATGAATTCATGGAAGCTAGGCGATAGAAAGTCGAGGGAGGGGACCAGCAAAGAGCTAAATTTGGCACTTAAGCAGGAGGGGACCATCATGGGTTCACTAACAATAATTATAGTAACAATTGCTACTACTGTGTTCTGGGCTGTGTTTTAGGTTCTGAAACTGCCAGAAGCACTTTTACCCAGAGCGGCTGGTTACAAACAAATGGGACAGGGAGAATCAGCAGAGAAAGCTGCTCCCTCATCCACCTGAAGGCAGGTGGACTAATGTATAGCACTGGAGACCCCGGGACCCAGAGGAAGAGGAAAGGAAATGAAAAACGATTCAATTAAAGATCATTATAAAAAAATAAAAATCACTATAAAAATATACAAAAATCAGCTATAACAGAAAAAATAAAAATCGTTATAAAAAATAAAAGTAATCATTCTCTCTCTCAGAGGAAAAGAAAAACAGTTGAACACAGTTGGAATCCTGAATGCCAAGCTCTTAAGCGATTGTGTGTGCACACAGAAACCTGCACTTGCCATGCTTCATAAACCTTGGGCCATAAACTAAAATGTGTTTCACAAAGCTTACAGTCCTCACAACACACAGGATGCTGATTTATATTTTACCCATTTATTTATTTTTCCTCTTATGGCCACACACATGGCACGTGCAAGGATCCTGGGCTAGGGGTCGAATTGGAGCTGCAGCTGCAGGCCTCACCACAACCATGGCAACATCAGATCCAAGCTGCATATGCAAACTGTAACACAGCTTGTGGCAATCCTAGAAGCTTAATCCACCAAGCCAGGCTGCGGATTGAACCCACATCCTCACGGGCACTATATTGGGTCCTTAACTTGCTGATCCACAAAAGGAATTCCTAATTTAGGTTTTTAAAAGCAATAAAGGAGTTCCTATTGTGATGCAGCAGAAACAAATCCATCTAGTAACCATGAGGTTGCAGGTTTGATCCCTGGCCTCAGTGGGTTAAGGATCCAGTGTTACTGTGAGCTGTGGTGCAGGTTGCAGACACAGCTCAGATCCCACGTTGCTGTGGCTGTGATGTAGGCTGGCAGCTACAGCTTGGATTTGACCCCTAGTCTGGGAATCTCCATATGCCATGGGTGCAGCCCTAAAAAGCAAAAACAAACAAACAAACAATAAAGACCAATGCTATATCAGGTAGAGAAATCTCTAACATTCCTAGACTTTGTGTGTCAGGAAACTTAAAGAGAATGAATACCTAGAAGAAAATCTGAATGGAATAAAATGCAATCTGAATGGAGATTTTGCATTTAGTCCAAACAGCTCAGCTAACAAGCCTTGTAACCCAGAAGGTCCCAAAGATACTTCAGAGCAGAGACAATCTTTTGGCACTGGATAATTGCAGGTTCAAGTGATGGATTCCTAGTGGTTTTTTTTTTTTTAATTTTTAATTTTTTTTTTAAACTACAGTTAACTCTTCCTAAAGGAAAAAGTATGTTTCTGATTCATTTCCCTTCTCAAAGCAGCATGGGTGGGGAGTTTCCAATATTAAGTTTCCATATGACCACTCATCAAGAATGAGCCTGCTCAGGGAGTTCCTGCTGGGGCCCAGCCAGTTAAACCCGACTAGGATCCATGAGGATACAGGTTCAGTGCCTGGCCTTGCTCAGTGGGTTAAGAAGTATCCAGTGTTGCTGTGAGCTGCAGTGTAGGTGGCTGATGCGGCTTGGATCCAGCATGGCTGTGGCCGTGACTGGCAGCTGCAGCTTCGATTTGACCCCTAGCCTGGGAACTTCCATACGCCTCGGGTCAGCTCTAAAAAGCAAAATAAATAAATGAATAAATGAATAACTAAATAAAAGGTGAGAAGGGAGTTCCCACTGTGGCCCTACATGATCAGCGGCATCTCTGGAGCACTGGGATACAGGTCCAGTCCCCAGCCCAGCACAGTGGCTTAAGGATCCAGTGTTGCCACAGCTGAGGTTTGCCAAATTCTGGGGGCATGTGTGCCCAGCTCATGAATGCCAGCCTGGTTTCTATCAGTCAGTGAATAGTGTGAACAGCATTCAGTGCCTGCTGTGTTCCTGTGGTGTCGGGGAAGAGGGTTGGGACTTTGGAATCAGATACCCTGGGGTTCAGATTCCAGCTCCTTCACTCACCAGCTCTGTGGTTTTGACCAAGCGATGGTTGCTTTCTGAGCTTTAGTTCCTCATGTCTAGAATGAGGAGAAGGGGCACCTATCACACCAGAGGCTCCCGTCCACCATCCCAGCCTTTGGTTGGATGCTTGCTCTTTGCACAGACCCAATTTCTCCACCATAAGAAGGCCGCCACTGGGCTTTGGGGAATGACCCACTTACAGCCAATTGCTTCCTTCTGGGTCATTCTGATGGATTAAATGAAGAGCCATTTAAAACCGCGGCCCAAAGAGCCAGAGGGAGAGGCTGCGGAGGAATGCTGCAGGGGGAGGCCCCTGCATGCCGAGGAAGCTTAGTACCGCAGGCAGGGAAAGCCCTGGGCGCACCAGGGCGGCGCCCATGGCCAATCAGATCACACGACCCGCCTTGGCAATGGTGCTGACCTAACTAGGCCAGTCACAAAGCGGACTTCCAAAGGAGACGCAGTAATTACCCAGGGGCCGTCTGTGCTGCACGGGGCTCATGTATCCTGACCCCTCTTCTTTCACTGCAGACTCTCAATACCCAAGGCCTCTGCTCTGCAAACACTTTTCTTTCTAAGTGCATTTTCTATGAGGCGTTGGCAGGAACAGTGAGTAAGTTCTATTTCAGCACACCGCTGGGCTCACGTTGGGCTTAGCTGGAACTGCTTTAATTAAAGAATATTTCAAGAGTTCCTGTTTGGCTCAAGGGTTAAGAACCTGACTAGCATCCATGAGAATGTGGGTTCAGTTCCTGGTTTGTGCAGTGGATTAAGGATCTGGGGTTGCTGTAAGCTGCAGCATGGGACCCAGAGCAGCTTGGATCTGGTGTTGCTGTGGCTGTGGTGCAGGCCGGCAGCTGCAGCTCCTATTCAACCCCTACCCTGGGAACTACCATATGCTGCAGGTGCAGCCAAAAAAGAAAAGAAAAAAACATTTAAAAATAAAAATAAAGAACATTTCAGTCCAACTAGTATTAGTTGAGCCCTTCCTGTGTTTCCAGCACTGAGGTGTTTTTTTTTTCTTTTTTCTTTTTTTTCTTACGGCCGCACTTGCAGCATATGGAGATTCCCAGGTAGAGGTCAAATTGGAGCTGTAGCTGCCGGCCTACGCCACAGCCACTGCCACAGCAACGCAGGATCGGAGCTGCATCTGCGACCTACACCACAGCTCACGGCAATGCTGGATCCTTAACCCACTGAGAGATGCCAGGGATCAAACCTGCATCCTCATGGATGGTAGCTGGGTTTGTTAACTACTGAGCCATGACAGGAACTCCTCCAGCATTGAGTTTGATGCTGGAACAGAGACAAAGAAATGGCATCTGACCCTCAGTTAACCAATTACGATTGACCAAGGGAGGACATACATTTACTGGAGGCTTTACAAATGTTATTACTATTCTTTAGGGCAACCTGATAAGGTAGGTACCCCATTCATGTCACAGGTGATGAGTAGGAAGTTCAAAAATGTTAAGTTATAGGCTCAAGGTCACGCCACAAGTAAGGGTTAGAAGTAAGCTTTGGATTCAGGGTTGTTAGACAGCAAACCCCACATATTTTCAAATGCTCCAAGGTGCCTTTTTGTCATGGAGCCCGGGTTGAGGAGAGACAAAGTTATAAATCCTTTAAAATGATCCAGGCACTATAAACCCACCTGCCACAAGTCAAGGCTAAGGGAGTCAGATGCTGGGACAGAAGTCAGAATAGGAAGGCAGGAGTGTTCCTTCTGGAGTTCCTGCCACAGGCTGGAGGCTCCTGGTTTCCCTGCTCATCTGCAAATGGAAAATACGATTATTGCATCTGGACGACGGGGCCCCCTCGCCCCCCTCTTTTTCCATTTTTATGGGGAGGGAGAAACGAGAGCTGGGCTAAAAGAATGCAGTCCTTGGTTCTCCTTCAACAAAGCTCTGCCACGGGAGACAACTCAGCTCTGTCCACCCGCCACTCCATCCTTTGGGGCAGGAAAGAGGTCAGACTCCCCTCTGACAACAACGGGGACCGAAGTTTGCAAGGGCACGACAGGTCCTGTGCTCCCGGAGAATATATTATTTCTTCAGTGGGGCTTTAGACCGTCACGTCTTCTGGGGGAAGATGTCTGTTCCGGGGGGAGATGCCAACTTTAGAGAAAGCCTGCTAATAAAAGAACTGGCAGCTTATAGTTCTTGCCGATGAGGAGACTGGCATCAGGGAGACCAGCTCATTCTGCCATCAGGCTGGAGCCCATCAGGCCGAGGGCACCTCTCCCCTCCCCAGGCTTATAAGACTGGGCAGTGCCCACCTGTCAGCACCCACTGGCGGAAGCCTGCACCCTACTCTAGACCAGGGGGCCGGACCAAAAGGACACTCTGCAGGGGGAGGAAGAGGACCCCAGAGGGGAGGGCTCACCTGCAGGCAGAGGTGGAATCTCTCCAAGTGGAGACTTAACAAGTGGATGCTTAAGAGGTGAGGGGGTTACCTCGCAGGCGGGCAGGCAGGATGAGGGGCCCGAGGGACAGTCCGCTGGGGAGCCTCTCCTTACAAAAGCAAAGCTGCTAAGTGTTTTGTCCTACAAAGCGCAAGAAGTCCAAGTTCTCCCGAACCCTAACATTTGTTTCTTCTGCATCAAATTCCCTTTCTGAAACTGACCCAACCTTCAGTAAAGAAACCTGCGTTTTCCCACCTGCCTGGGGTGCTAGTTTGGTGGGAAGTGACATTGGGTGACCTGGTCCCATCTCACCCCCTCCTAGTGCAGAAGGGGCCTGGCCAACAAGCAAACCACACCATTTGCCCACGCTTCATTTTAGCTACTGCTTTTTTGTTTGTTGGATTTTTTTTATTCAATATTATAGATTTTTTAAAAAATGTATCTCATTTTAAAAGTTTTCATTTTCTCAGTTATTTGTGAGGTGGAGGGTCTTCTCATATGACAACTGGCCATTTGTATCCCTTTCTGTGAGCTTATCTGAGCCTTTTCCTGTTTTTCCAGTGGGTTGTTCCTTTTAATTCTTGATTTGCAAGAATTCTTTATATATTCTGGAAATGAACATTTTGTTATATATTGTTAGAATTTTAGTATTAAATAGTTGACATTATCAGTTAATTAAATTAAATCAATTACATTGAATTGTTAGTATTGTACTTTCTCCCTTTGGTCATTCTTTTTTCCCTTTATGCATTGCCATTAGAAGATCTGCTTTTGGGCATCTCAGGATTAACCAGCCTTTTCATTTGCCTTTTGCTTTGGGCACCATCTCTAAGAAAGCTGGCCCTACCGGATCATAAACATGTTTTCTCTGATTATCTCCTAATAATTACATAATGACATTTATTTCCTAGGGTTAGGTCTCTCCAAGCCATTTGTAATTTCCTTGTGAAAAGTAGAGGAGAGGAATTTCCTCCCACACCCACTAATCTGAAACCCGTACATGCATCTAATCCCACCTCACCTTCTTACCCCCAGTTACAGCGGAAAGCGAGTCCTTCCTCCACTCAAGGGCTCTCACGTCTATGCCTTCCTTTCTCAAGAATTTCCTTCAGTTTACAGCTTACCTGTCATCTTCCCTCCCTTCTTTCCTGGATCATGCCCATCAGTACAAAGACATGGTTTAATTTCTTGCATCTTTGAAAAAAAAACCTTCCTCCTGTGGGGTAAGATGAGATAGTGTGTAATGGGACGGTGCTCCAGCAAAGCCATAGACAATCCGGATAAAAATAAAAATTGCATTTTCCAAAGCATCACGGAGGTATGGAGCAACCAGGAACTGAAATCTGGAGCAGGGGGCACTGCTCAGAAATGAGCATCTGCCCATGTTTTTCCCTTCTGGTCCTTTGATAATTCCAGGCACAGGATCAAGGCTGAAATCTGGGCTGGGTCACAGCGCTGGAGGCTTGGCGGGGGTGGCGAGTGCCCTCACACATCCTGCCAGAGTCCACTTGAGGTACACATTGAATTATGAAGCTGTGTGATGTAAGACGCCTGAGAGCTAAGCCAAAGACCTCTGCAAAGAGAGTGGGATTCTCTGGAGTCTCTTGAGAAGACAAAGACTTATTACCAGGACTTGGAGTTCCTGAGGACAGCTTGGCAAGAGCTGAAAGCACTGGGGGAGAGCAGTAAACAGACAATAGCCATCAGACACCTGTGGCTGTGTTTTTCCCAAGGACACTGGCTGATTCTGATGCATCTGGCCAAAAGCAGAGACTTGAGGGACCTCAAACACAAGACTAGTGCCTTCTCCCCAAAGGCCTTTTTTTTTTTTTTTTTTTTTTTTTTTTAAGAAATAGAAGCAGCTCAGGATAGGAAGCTAAAGAGCACAGCCAAAGCCTCAAAAGGCAGAAAGAACCTCCTGCAGTTTCTTTGCACTGAGACCAAACACAACCAGGCTCTTGAGTGAAAGTCACACTTTCTTGAGTGAAAGCCAAGGTAGATTCCTGTCCCCTGGAGGGATGGAGCCTGATTTTCACTGGAACTGTGATCAGACCTTGAATCTGTTCTTTATGAGAATTAAGCTGTTCAATACCTCACTCTATCTGCCCAGCAGAGGAGAGAGTTAATTCTGTCTGGGGGAAGACAATATTGTCAAGAACTTTTCAGTGCTTTATCACACAATATTTGCAATATTTGGTATTCTTTTAAAAATTTATACAAAAGAAAAAAACTGCATCACTGAAAACCAAGAGAAAAAGTAGACAACAGAAGCAGACCCACCAGCAACCCAGAATTATCAGGAAAAAACTGAGTGTATATCTAAGGATCTGGAAAGAATGATGGACAAAATGTTTAAAAGGTCAAGATTATCAGAGAAGTTTTGAATCTACAAAAAAGCAGGTCAAATGGATATTCTGGACCTGACAGAAGATTTGCAATTAAGACATTGACTAATTGTCTTAAGAGCTGATCAGAGAAAGCAAAAGGCAGGATTAATGAACTATAAAATAAGCCAGTAGGAGACATTAAAATTGAAGCTCAGAGAGGAAAAAAAATTAAACCCCAAACAAAACAAAATAGGGCATAGAAGCATGGTACACAGTTTAAAAAGTCTAACAAAGTGTAATTTGAATCACAGACGAAGAAGAGAGAGAGAATGAGAGAGGAATAATTGAAGCTATAATGGCTGAGAATTTCCCCAAATATCAGAAAACTATTAGAGTTAAGTGGATTTGGGGATATAGAGACAATATGCAAAAGTCAGTTGCTTTTTGCTACACCAGCAATGAACAAATACAATACAGAGTTTAAAAAAACACCATTTAAACTAGCATCAGGGAGTTCCTGCTGTGGGTCAGCAGAAATGAACCCAACTAGTATCCATGAGGATGCAGGTTTGATCCCTGGCCTCACTCACTGGGTTAAGGATCTGGCATTGCTGTGAGCTGTGGCGTAGGTTGCAGACATGGCTCGGATCCCAAGTTGCTGTGGCTGTGGTGCAGGCTGGTGGCTACAGCTTTGATTAGACCCTAGCCTGGAAACCTCCATATGCTGCAGGCTTAAAGTGAAAAAATAAAGAGAAAGAAAGAAAGAAAGAAAGAAAGAAAGAAAGAAAGAAAGAAAGAAAGAAAGAAAGAAAGAAAGGAAAAGGAAGGAAGGAAGGAAGGAAGGAAGGAAGGAAGAAAGGAAGAAAGGAAGAAAGGAAGAAAGGAAGAAAGGAAGGAAGGAAGGAAAAATAGCATGAAGCAAATACTAAAGAACAAGTTTAATGAAAACAGAAAAATTACAGACAACCTTAGATAAGGAAGGGAGGGACATACTGTTCTGAGAGTATAAGTTTCAATATCATAGAGATGTTAATTCTCTTCAAACAGACATATAAATGAGAATTCTAGCAGGCTTTCTGGAGAAGGGTGGTAATTAATAAACTGATTTTAATTCATCTGGAATTGCAAAGGTTAGAGAATAGCTGAATTAGGACTCTACAGAGATATAGGGCCAACAGGATGTGTGGGTGTATGTGTGTGTGCATGTGCCCATGTGTGCGTGTGTGTGTGTGTGTGTGTACATATAGGTACAGAGAAAGAGATTTAATGTAAGGAATTGACTTTCATGACTACGGAGGTTGGCGAGTCTAGTATCTGCAGTGTGGGCTGGCACGAGAGCCAGTGATGCAGTTGAAGTCCAAAGGCAATCTGCTGGAGAATTCCTTCTTGCCTGGGGAGGCCAGTCTTTGTTCTTTTTTTTCGCTTTCTTTAAAAAAAATTTTTTTTTAATTTTATGGCCACACCCGCAGCACATGGAGGTTCCCTCTGATTAGAGGTCGAATCAGAGCTACGGCTGCTGGCCACAGCCACGGCCACAGCCACAGTCACAGTCACAGCAACGCCATACCCAAGCTGCATTTGTGACCTACACCACAGCTCATGGCAATGCCGGATCCTTAACCCACTGAGTGGGTCCAGGGGTCGAACCCAAGTCCTCATGGATACCAGCTGGGCTTGGTATCGCTGAGCCATGACAGGAACTCCCAGTTTTTTGTTCTGTTCAGGCCTTCAACTGATTGAACGAGGCCCACCCAAACTGGGAGAGAGCAATCTGTTTACTCAAAGTTCACTGATTTAAATGTTACTCTTGGAGTTCCCATTGTGGCTCAGTGGAAACAAACCCAGGTGATGTCCATGATGATTTGGGTTTGGTCTCTGGCCTTGCTCAGTGGGTTAGGGATCTGGTGTTGCTGTGAGCTGTGGTGTAGGCCAGCAATTGCAGCTCCAAATCGACCCCTAGACTGGGAACCTCCATATACCACAAGTGTGGTTATAAAAACAAAGAAAGAAAGAGAGAAAGAAAGAAAGAAAGAAAGGTTACTCATCTCTGAACACCCTTTAAGTTGACACATAAAATTAACCATCACAATAGCCAGGAAATCCAGAAGGAGAATAAAGCTAGGAGATTTATACTACAAGATATCAATGCCTATTTTATTTTATTTTATTATTATTATTATTTTTGTCTTTTTGCCTTTTCTAAGGCCGCACCCGTGGCATATGGAGGTTCCCAGGCTAGGGGTCTAACAGGAGCTGTAGCCACCGCCCTTCGCCACAGCCACAGCAACATGGGATCCGAGCCGCGTCTGCAACCTACACCATAGCTCACGGCAACGCCGGATCCTTAACCCACTGAGCAAGGCCAGGGATCAAACCCACAACCTCATGGTTCCTAGTCGGATTCGTTAACCACTGAGCCGGACGGGAACTCCATCAATGCCTATTTTAAAGCTATAGTAATTAAAAATGTACTACTGACACAAGGATTTAAGAAAACAGAATAATGGAAGAGGAAGAAGTGGAAATAATGGAAAAGAAAGTCCAGAAACAGACCCATACATACGTATCCCAGATTTATGACAGAAATGATAAGACAGCACAGGAGAGAAAGGACAGTCTTTTTAGCAAGTGGTATTAGGTTAATTAAGTATCAATGCGGAAAAATAATCTAGATCTCTTCCTTACCTTATACATAAAAATAAATTGCATCTAAATTCAAAATTAAAACAATAAAACATTTAGAAGAAAACAGAGTATATCTTCATTGCCTTGGAATAGACTAAACTTCCCTAAGCCCTTGTACATCAGTTCCATGGCTGGGTCAAGTTTCTTTTATCATCCTGGCAATTTATTCTGCTGCCAGTGTGAAATACGCAGAGCTGGAACCTGGCTGTTCCTGCCTGCAGTACTGTCTGAACCACATCTATCCAGGCCCCTTCTAGTAGGCACTGATTACTGGGTCATGCTTTTAACATAGCATTAGTTCTGGCATTAAGTGTGTACTTACGCTACTCCCTTTCCTAAACACTGTCATTGCTCCTCACCAACTTGGTCAAAATCAACTAGTCGGACTGGCATTTTAGATCCTTATAATGAAGCATCAGAATCCGCCCACCCACACATACAGCTACCATATTCTTACCCTTCATCTGATGCGCCTGTATCCTCAACACAGGCTCATCCTTGTTATTCTCTGATGGTCGCGCCCTCCCTCCCATAGCCTCGTTTCCCTCACACTTTACACCATCCTGATCGCAGATGACCCTGGGGCCCTGGCTCATTTTCTGAGGACAGCCTTTGGCCAGATACCCCCAGGGACAAGAGTCCTGTTGAAGGAATGGCCACAGGGGTAGAGGAAGACCAGGGCAGCCCACGCAGACTCAGCATCTGGGGCTTGCTGGGAGGTCTGCCTAAGCCTGGCACCAGCAGAGGATGCGACAGGACAGGCGGCGGATGAACCATGGGAACGGAGGTGGAGGGTTGACCTCAGGGAGCCGTCCTGCCCCCGGCTCAGAGGCCCCCTGTGGCCTTGTACCTGGGGAGCCGCTTACTGGGCTCGCCTTTGAGGCTCCTGCCCCTCGAGGCGGGTGGGTCCAGGTCCTCCACCCCTCCGCTTTGGCCCCACCCCTGCCTGCCCGCTGAAGCAGGGGGCTGCACCCTCTCTGGCTCGGCCCTTATTTCCCCCTCCCCACCTTCACACCTGGGGCTCATTAGCCCGGCTCATCCCTGCCCCCACCCAAGGTTCACCGGTCCCGCCCTCAGATCATTAGCCCCGCCCTCAGGCCACTAGCCCCGCCCCACACAGGCCCCAATCCTTTTAAGGAGGTTGAGTAGCTGGTGGGCGCCACGTGTGCCTTGAGGTCCGCCCAGGGCCCAGCCTCGCAATGGCAGCAGAGGCTTCTCCTCCCCTTGGGCCACCCCCATCCTGCCTGTCGTTCCAGAGGCCAGGCATTTATGAGGATGAGGAGGGGAGGACCTGGGTGACCGTGGCCTCGCGAATCAAACCCTCTCTCCGCGTTCTGGACATGGGCGCCCCGGGGAGCAGAGTGAGTCATGGGGACCAGGGGAGGCAGCAGAAGGGCGGGGCATGGACTCCAGTCCCTGGGAGCCTGGCACATCCTGCGTAGGCCCGGGATAAAGGTGAGAGGATGTGTTTTTCACTTGCTCTAGAAAACTTGGTTTGTGTGACGGCTAAGCCTGCTTACCTGGCCCAGGAGCCCCTGCCGGGAGGAGCTCCACACATGAGCTTATCTGCAGGAAATGATGTGGTCCTCTTTGGGGAGGCCATGATAGAGGTAGCTCGGAGCCTAGTCTTGCCCCTAGTGCATGCTGAAAAGTCTTCACGGGTTTGGTGGTTACCCAGTTGGGTTCTGCAGGATGAGTAGGAGTTCTCTGGGATTGGAAAGGAGACAGGACTAGCCCAAGGAAAAATTTTGCAATCTAGAGGCAGCAGGTGGGCCAACTGTGTAAAATTGCCTTCAGGCTCCTAATCTGCAAAACGGGAATAAGCAACCCCTGTGGCCAGGGAGTCACAGACACAGCTCACCAACTGAGTGACCCCGTGAGCAGCTGAGAGGTAACATATTCCAGAATCCCACCTTGGCAATGGATTCGGGAGGCTTGGGTGGAATCTAAGACGTTTTAAAAGCAACCCAGATGATAAGGATAACCATTCACGTTGGAAACAACTGCCCTGAAGTAGGGTTTTGGATCACAGCCCATCTTTGAGGGCTAACATATAAATACTTAGAGGTAATATGGTAAACACTTATCCAGGTATTAAATAAACAGTTCATTGTCATTTTAAACAACAGAACACATTTCCTAGCAATCTTCAAATAGGTTTTCCCTTTCCAGAAAATTTTTGATGGAGGACACTAAAAGTCTTTTCCATACCTCCACCAAATAAAGCATGCAGAAAATTATGAACAAATAAAGTAAGTTTAAAAAACAAACATAAAAAAGTATTCAGTGGGGAAAAAGTGGATTCTTCAAGTAACTCAGCCATAGATAGGGGAAGGGGATTTGGCACATGAGCAATGTTTTCACAATTTAAAATGATTATTTTTGTTTTAAAATTTTATTATTATTATTAGTAGTAGTAGTGGTAATAATATTGGCTACAGCATGTGACAGCTTGATGTGGGATCTCAGTTCCCAGACCAGGGATTGAACCCTGAGCCACAGCAGTGAAAGTGCTGAATCCTAACCATTAAACCACCAGGGAACTTCCTAAAATGATTATTTCTTCTTTCCTTTTCTTTTTGTCTTTTGTCATTTTAGGGCCACGCCCACAGCATGTGGAGGTTCCCAGGCTAGGGGGTCTACTCAGAGCTACAGTTGCCAGCCTACACCTCAGCCAGAGGAATGCCAGATCTGAGCCCCATTTGCAACCTACACCACAGCTCATGTGACGCCAGGTCCTTAACTCACTGAGCGAGGCCAGGGATCGAACCCATATCCTCAGGGATCCTCATGGGGTTCGTTAACCGCTGAGACATGAAGGGAACTCCCAACTTCCCCTCACTTTTATACCTTTATGGATTGGCTGATTTTTTTTTAATGTTCGTAACAAGCAGTGATGGCCATGATCAATACTGCAATGTATTGTTTTTTTTAGCTGGGGGGAGCCATCACTCCCAGATCCTGAGGTCTATGGACATCTTATTTTATAAAAGAGAATTTTTTTTGGCCACTCCCACAGCATGTGGATGTTCCTAGGTCAGGTATCGAACCCAAACCACAACGGTGACAACGCCAGATCCTTAACCTACCGAGCCACCAGGGAACTCCTAAAAAGAGATCCTTTAGAACTATAGAAATGGCCAAGATAGAAGGCCGAGAGAGTAATGAACGTAGGCCCAAGGCTGCTGACAGGCTGTAAACAGAGGCTAACTTTTCAGGGTGCGGTGGGGTGAGGTGTGTGTAGATCAGCAGGTGGATAGAGTCAGAGGGCGCCTGCAGAGAATTCACCATCTCGGGTCCAGGAAGGTCCTTGGTGGTGCCAAGGTTCTCGGTGAGGGATTCTGAAAGCTGCACATCCGGTCCTGCTGTACAGGGAAGGGAACTACTTCCAATCACACATGATGGAACACGACGGAGGAGGATGTGAGAGAAAGAATGTATACATATGTATGACTGGGTCACTTTGCTGCACAGCAGAAATCGACAGAACATTGTAAATCAACTATAATAGACAAATTCAAAAAAAAAATAAGTGAAAGCATGCACATCCGACCCACTGACCCCAGGCAGCCCCGCTGGGCCCGGGGATCCAGGACCGCGGCTCTTATGTGTGTAGCTCAGCCATTCTGACGTTCCCCCTCCTCTCTGGTCCCTTCAGCGTGACGCCAGCGTCACAGTCCACATGTGGCAGATGCCAATGCACCCCCAGACGCCCAGGTTCGCCATCCATCTGCCCGTGACTGGGCTGCCCCTCAAGTGGGACCTCTGCCCCGGGAGACGCTACAGAGCAACGGACTCCAGACTCTGGCAAATAGTGGACCACCGCCAGGTAGGAGCGTGGCGGCCTTGGTGAGGGGGATGGGCATTGAGGAGTGACTGCGCATGTGCAGAGCTGGGCAAGGGGTGGGGATGGGGTGGGGGAGCCTCCCTTCCCTGGGCTCCCGAAATCCACAAACCCAGGTTCCCATTTAGTTGGATGGAAGAGCATCTCTGCGGGGCTCTGATCACAACTCCCCCTTCCGCAGATCGACTCCAGGGAACAGCTGATCCTAACGCTTTGGCTGAGAGGGCAGGAGTAAGGATGGGAAGCCGCTGGTGGGCGGGTATGTCAGGCCGGCAGCCTCTCCCTGTGGACGGCGGACGCCAGCCAGGAGGCCGCCTCTCTCTACAGGCCACCGTCCCCTGGTGCTGTTCCCCGGGCTTCTCTGACACACTCAGCACCCCTTAACTTCCCCTCCCAACCCCCCTGGATGTGACTTGCACCGTGGACAGATTTAAGGGTAGTGGACATATTAATGTCCCCTGTTACAAATGGCGTGACAAGCTCTCAGAGCTGCAATGACTTCGCTGAGGCTGCAGAGCCTGGAGCAGTTGAGGTCAAGCTTGAATCCAGTGAGCTTGGATCTTCAGGTCTGGCTGTGGCGCCGGGCCACTGCAAGTCCAGTCAATGGCAGTGACCTTCAGGTATCCTTTGGACCCACAGGGCCTTCTCCTTCTGGGGGACATGTCTCCTGGGGGGGAGCAGTAAAATTTGTGGAATATCCAGTTGGAATTCCCAGTACGCATGCATTGTGTGGGACCAAAGAAAGATCTGGGGTGAATTCCTAGGTTGGGAAGTGGTCATCAGAGGTAGTTGAAGCCAGAGCAGAAGAGAGAAACCTGGAGGCAGAGGCCAGATGTAGCACGAAAGCAGCCCCACACGGCGTATCACAAGGAGGCATGGCCGTGTTCCAGTAAAACTTTACTTACTGAAATGCTCAGCAGGGAGTTCCCGTTGTGGCTCGGTGGTAACGAACCCAACCAATATCCGTGAGGATGTGGGTTCCATCCCTGGCCGTGAGCTGTGGTATAGGCTGCAGATGCAGCTTGGATCCTGTGTTGCTGTGGCTGTGGTGTAGACCCTATGTCACAGTTGTGCAATTGAAGCTGATATTAAAGAAGTGAAAAGGAACCCCTCCCACCAAAAATAATCACAGATGGCTCTCCACCTACTTTTCGTCAATGCCACTATGTTGGGATCTTCCCATTTTGCACCTGGACCAGAGGGTGACAAACTGTAGCCCATGGACCAAATCCAGCCAGGCAACTTTTATTATTATTTTTTTTAATGGCTGCACCTGCCATATGGAAGTTCCTGGTTCCCGGGCCAGGGACTGACTCTAAGCTGCAGCTGCAACCTATGTCACAGCTGTGGCAACACCAGATCTTTTAACCCACTGTGCCAGGCTGGGGACTGAACTCATGGCTCCGCAGCAACCAGAGTCACTGCGGTCGGATTCTTAACCTACTGTGCCACAGCGGGAACTCCAGGCACTTGCTTTGATAAGGAAAGCTGTATTACCTCCCAGCCACACTCACCTTTATGTATCGCCTGTGGCTGCCTTCCATGCAACAATGCCCGCTGTGTAGCTGTAACAGAAATTTATGGCTGCTAAAGCCAAAAATATTTACTATCTGATCTTTTTTCAGAGAAAGTTTGACAGCCTCTGCCCTCGACGCCCTCACTGGTTTCTCTGCATCTGGGCCCATCCCTCTATAATTCATCCTCTGCACCTCAGCAGGAAGTGAGTCAGATAGGTCACTGCTTGGCTCCCCCAAATTCTCCTCCTGGCCAGGAAGGCCCTGCTCTGCACCCTTGATTCAAACTCAGGAACGCTCTTGTCCTTGTCCTTCTCTGGCAGGCTCACTTACTGTCCCCCGGGGGCCAAGAAGCCCATACCCCAGCCCTGGGAATGGCTGCTGCCTTCTCCCCGCCTCGGGTCCCTCAGGTCCCGCAGCCAGCCCTTCCCAGATCTCGGCTCCCTGCCCTCCATCCGTCACCTTTGCAGCACTTCCTACTGTGCAGTGTCTAGTTCAGGGCCACGACTGAGCTGAATGAAGGCATACTGGCGCCAGAAAGAGGAAAGGTTGTGGAAGCACCTGGGCCACATCGACTGGGCAGATAACCCCACCTCAGAGCCTGTTTTTCGTTTTTTGCTTTTTTTTTTAATTAGGAAATTGGGGATAACAAGAATACTTACTTCTCTGTGGGGTAAAAAGGAGAGGACCTAGGTTAATCCCACATCCCACTAACTCCACGTTGTCATCACTTTTTAGCTAGCTCCCTTTCTGGACAGAGGAGGTGACTGAGGTGCGGATGGGGCCACTGCAGCTTATTCCTGCAGCAAGGTGGTACGCTGGGACTAAACCCCCAGCGACTTTGTACCGCATTGCACACCTGCAGCCTCGCCTTGCCAACCGGTGGGCTAATTACTTTGAACCTCCTGGACCTGAAGGACAGTGGCCCCCTGTTATCCACTGGGGATAAGTTCCAAGACCCCCAGTGGGTGCCTGAAACCATCCATGGGTAGTATCAAACCTTATGTATGCTATAATTTTTCCTCTCTATACACACCTATGATAAAGTTTATAAATTAGGCACGGTAAGAGATATACAACAATAACTAATAATGAAATACAAAAATTCTAACAATATACTGTAATAAAAGTTATGTGCATGTGGTTCCTCTCAAAATATCTTTTTGTGCATTTAATGCCTCTTCCATCTTAACTAAGCATTTGTCGCGTACTGTCGTCAAACCTTCTGTAGTTTGAGGTACGGCAGCAAAACTTGCAGAAATTTCTTTTTCCTCCTTCCTCCACAATTTCATGGACAGACGATTCCTCTCATGGTAGAGCTTGATGGTATATGATTTTTTTTTTCCTTTCCTTATTGAGAACTTTCACTGTTTTACTTACGCGAAGCACTTCCCGGCTTCTCGTTGGCAGATTCGACTCACCAGCATAACCACTCTTGTGCTTTTGAGGCCATTATTAATAAAATCAGGGTCACTTAACACGAGCACTGCGGTACCACAATAACTGATCTGAAAACTCAGTGACTAATGGCTGGGACATGCTGGCCAAAGGGATAATTCATGTCTGATGCAGGATGGCGTGAGATTTCCTCAAGCTATTCAGAACAGCCTGGGATTTAAAACTTTTGGAACAGTTCCAAAGCCTGTGAATCTCTTTCTGTTTTGTAAATAAGTCAATTTGTATCTTTTTTTAGATTCCACATATAAGTGATATCATATGGTATTTGTCCTTCTCAGACTTCACTTAAGTAGGATAATCTCTAGGTCCATTTACATTGCTGCAAATGGCATTATTTCATTCTTTTAAAACATTATTATTTTTATTTTATTACGGCTGAGTAATGTTCCATTTTTTAAATATGTATCACATCTTCTACAGACTTTGAAAACAAACTTATGTTTAGCAAAGGGGACAGGTTGGGGAGGGATGGGTTGGGGGTTTGGGATTTGCATATGCACACTATTGTTTTTTTATTTTAAATGATTATTTTTTCCATTATAGCCAGTTTACAGTGTTGTGTCAATTTTCTACTATACAGCAAGGTGACCCAGCGACACATACATGTATATATTCTTTTTTTCTCACATAATCATGCTCCATCATAAGTGACTAGATATAGTTCCCAGTGCTATACAGCAGGATCTCATTGCTTATCCATTCCAAAGGCAATAGTTTGCATCTATTAACCCCAGACTCCAGTCCATCCCACTCCCTCCTCCTCCCCCTTGGCAGCCAGGAGTCTGTTCTCCAAGTCCATGAGCTTCTTTTCTGTGGAAAGGTTCATTTGTGCCATATATTAGATTCCAGATATAAGTGATATCATATGGTATTTGTCTTTCTGTTTCTGACTTACTTCACTTAGTATGAAGAGTCTCTAGTTCCATCCAGAATATGCACACTGGGAGTTCCCCTCGTGGCTCAGTGGTTAACAAATCCGACTAAGAACCATGAGGTTGCGGGTTCGATCCCTGGCCTTGCTCAGTGGGTTAAGGATCCGGCGTTGCCGTGAGCTGTGGTGAAGGTTGCAGACGCGGCTTGGATCCCGCGTTGCTGTGGCTGTGGCAAAGGCTGGCAGCTACAGCTCCTGTTAGACCCCTAGCCTGGGAACCTCCATATGCCATGGGTGCGGCTCCGCATAAAAGGCAAAAAGACAAAAAAAAAAAAAACAGAATATGCACACTATTGTTTATGGAATGGATGGTCAATGGGGACCCGCTGTACAGCACAGGGAACCCTGCCCAATATTCCGTGATAACTTATATGGGAAAAGAATCTGAACAAGAATGAATATGGGTACACGTATGACTGAATCACTTTGTTGTACAGTGGAAACTATAACAACATTGAAATCAACTGTACTTCAATAAAACTTTAAAAAATGAAAAACAAAACCTTATAAATTGTTTATGTCTGGAATTTTCCATTTAATCATTCAGATCACAGTTGACTGTGGGTAACTGAAACCTTGGAAAATGAAACTACAAATGGGGGGGCATGCCCATAGCCATTTAAAGAATACTAAAAACTGGGGTTGATGAATATATTTTATTGTAATAGCGTATGATATTTACCAATCTCCCTAAAAGGATGTCTAGAAATATGAGAGGAAAACATCCATAACACACTGTTGCAGAAACTGTAGAAACCGTGGCCGTGGAAGGAGACAAAAGGCACTCGGAGAGGTGGAATAGCAAGGTTTATTCAGCACCGGTGCGGGCTCAGAGGAGTCACCTCCAAAGTCTGAGCACCAGGTCTTTGTTCTCAGCAGCTTTTATACAATACAGGGTCTTGTAACCATCCCCAGACCTACCCCTTTCCCAAGCAGTGTTTCTTCTAAGAAGCTGAGCAAGCAAGGTTACAGAAGCAAAACTGATAAGTAACGCTGGGAACAGGATTAGTAGGGCTGCTGGCTTGGACATAGGGCCTATAGTTGCTACATAGTTATAAGAAGCGTGGTGCAGTGAGGAGCACAGCTGAAAAGGCAGGCAGCTGCCCTTTCATGGGGGGGGCATTGTGACCATGGTTAAAACTCTTACTTCAACACAAGCTTTATTCTTTTGTTTATATATATAAAGACCTGTGTTTTAAGCAGCTACAAAGCTATAGGACAGTGTTATTTCAAGTTTACCTTTTCGTTCTGTGGTCTGAACACCCGGATAAATTCATTCTTAGGGAGCTTGAAGCAAACGGGAATGAGGTGCCTATTGTCCTGCTAAACAGCCTCCAAGGAAAGCAGAAAAGTTGATAAATGGCAGTTGTAACTTGGAGCAAAAATCGACCTCATTATTTGTGATGATATGTCACGCTTTTTAAGGTGAGTCCCTCAAATAAGCCAATTGTTTGATTGTTTTAATAGAGCAAATTGTATTGTTCTTGCAATATTCTTCATCTCTAGCTGCACACCAAGTCATTCCTTCCCTCCTGTTTAAATTACATTAACAAAATTATAGGCGTTGACATTCGATTTTGTCCAATTCTTTTTGATTCCTTTTTTTTTTTTTTTGTCTTTTTGCCTTTTCTAGGGCCGCACCCACGGCATGTGGACGTTCCCAGGCTAGGGGTCCAATCAGAGCTGTAGCCGCCGGTCTACAACCACAGCAACGTCGGATCCAAGCCGCATCTGCAACCTACACCACAGCTCATGGCAACACCGGATCCCCAACCCATCAAGCAAGGCCAGGGATCGAACCCGCAACCTCATGGTTCCTAGTTGGATTCGTTAACCACTGAGCCACGACGGGAACTCCTGATTCTTATTTCATAAAGTGAAGCCATCTTACAAAGTTTTTACTTTTTCCCCCCTCGAGAACACTGTCAATGATACTTTCCGCTCAACATGGAAAATACCATAAAGGAGGAATACTAAAATTGATAGAATCTACTATGTGCCCGGCACTTTGCAGCCATTAGCTGATTTAATACTCAAAGCAACATTCTGAGACAGGTTTTCATGCTCCTGTCTTACGACTGTGAGGAAACTGAGGCTCTGAGAAGTGAAACGCTTTACTGGGGGTCTGGGTCTGAGAGGTCGACTGCGATTCCATCGAAGCCTATGAGTTTCTAAGGCTGTACGATAGCATGGTGGCCAGTAACACTGCAGAACTGAGCCAGGCTGCCCACGCTTGTTGGCCAGTAACACTGCAGAACTGAGCCAGGCTGCCCACGCTTGAATCCGGGTCTGCTACTTACTAGCTAAGATAACTGTGTGCAAAGCAGGTAATGCCTCTAAATCCTTGTTTTCTTGTGTGTAAAAGAAGCATCATTATAACAATACCTCCCCGAGGGGAATGGCTCGCTCTTAGCCAAGCCAGGCTTGCTCTCAGTCCTGGGCCAGACTCGGTCCCTTCTCCTGGCCTTGACCCACTCCAGGAACAGCCCAGGACCTCCCTCAGCCGGCCTGAGTCCTACCTGACTTCCAGAAATTGTCCCTGGAAGAGTCCTGATTATATGAACTGTCTCCCCCACCTCCCGCCCTTCTCAACCATTCTGAGCAGGTGCCCTAGGAAGAAAGGAAGCAGAGAGAGAGAAAATAGAAAATTCACAAGGAGTCGCAGTAGCTCTGCCTCCTAGGAGAGACTCTCTTTGGAATAGTCTGTCTTTTATTTATTTAGAAAAACCCATTGATGGGGATTTGTATGGAGAAAAGCTCGCCCCAGGTCGAAGAGGACCAAATTGTTCTGCATAGTAAAGAATGTTAGCATTTCAAAGCTGAAAGGAGGAGGGTCTGCGGTGGAGGGAGGAATCCAGAAAAATGAGGGAATGGGCTTCACCAGGAGGGGGTGGTGAAGCGCTAACAAAGGCAAGGAACTTTTCAAAAACCAGGATGCTCAATGTCCCACTTTAAGGCACAGTCTGAATGTGAACCCACAAATCCCCCCAAACTCTCAAACTTAACTCCAAACATGTTCCGAAGCCTGTCACCTGCAGCCCAGCCCTGGGGTAAAGGGACCACAGCGGTGCTCAGTGTGAGGTGGC
>PVHT021183632.1:7470518-7526056 GCA_004024745.2 Catagonus wagneri
ACCAGGAGATACTGAGACTTACGAAGGTCACTTACTCCAATTATACCTCCAAGAACACTGGGGTTTTGAGCATTTGGATTATATGAAAAATAAAAAAATTCCAGCCAAACTCCATAGCAAACAAAACAAAACAAAAACCTAAATTCATGAGAATTCTTTCCTTTTTAAATAGTCTTTTTTTGGGGGGGGGGCACATTTGTGGCATATGTAAGTTCCTGGCCGAATCTGAGCTGTAGCTGCCGGCCATGGCCACGGACACAGCCACAGCCACAGCCGATGCACCACCGTTTATGGCAAGGCTCCTTAACCCACTGAGCGAGGCCAGGGATCGAACCGCATCGTCACAGACATTATGCCGGGTTCTTAACCAGCTGAGCCACAACGAGAGCTCCCCATTTCAAAGAGTCTTACTGGCAACTGTCTGTCCTCGCTTCTCTCTGCTAGAATCTAGGTCAAGGATAGAAGCTGGTTCAGCACAAACAGAGACGAATCGTCTGACATTTAATCAATCAACATTACAAAGTGTTTGTACTACATACAACTGACTTCATAACTTCCAGGGCTGCAGGCACCTGTAAAACGGGGGGCCCCCCAACTTCTATCCATCCACAGGTGGGCAATCTGAGGACCAGGCCACAGCGCTCCCTGGCCCAGCCTTCTGCCATGTCCCAGGCTGGGGACTGCCGACCAGCAGGCTCCTAAGTCCTGAGCCCGGGGCTGGGCACCTCTCAGACCTCCTGGTGACTGTCTCCAAGGCCGCTCGACAGGGGGCGCTTTTGTAGGCCTGGTGGTGCACAGCCTGTTGTCTAGGGCTCAGAGACCAGGTTCAGGGGAGCAGGCCCCAGCCCCTGTGGCCAGAAGGATATAGAGCTGACAGGACAGATGGGAAGCAGCCCAGGGCGTCTTTGCAGGACACTGGGTGCTGGGAGGGACAGAATGGAGAGAGAGGCTGGAAACCAGGCAGCTGAGAAAACCGGAGGCTGGAAACCAGGAACCGCCAGGGCAGCTGGAGGAGTCTGCCCCATACATCCTCTCAGGCAGCCTGCTGGGGAGGCCCGGGGGGCTGCAGGGAGGTCGGGCAGGTCCCGGGACGGCTCATACACACACCTCTGGGCCCGGGTGTGGCAGCACAGAACACACCGTGCTGGTCCATGACCGCGACCATCCCCGCGGCAGGCTCCGCGTGCGGGGTGCAGGGGAGGAGACGGAGCTGCAGGACCTGGGACAAGAGAAAACAAGGTCCAGGGCAAAGGGGAGGAGGAAGGCGTGGGATGCGGGGCAGGTGGGCCTGCAGCTGCCGGGGTGAGTCTGGACCGGGCAGCGGGGTGGCCTGCTGGCCCCCAGGGCCATGAGCCGGGACAGACTGAGAGCAGCGTGGGCAGCCTGGGGCCAGAAGACCTGCATGTGAAACCTGGCTCTGTGACCAGACACTGCGCTTCTGAAAACTCATCTTTCTAACCTGTCAAGTTTACCTACGACCCAGGTCCGCTGACGTGACGATAAGGGACAGGGCACAGCGGCCAAGTTCAGGACCGAGGTGTGCCCCCAGCACGAAGGGGGCCTAAAGGTGACTGGCTCCCGGGCTGTTAAAGGAGAGGGCACGGGTCGCCGGCGCCAGGACCCTGGGACGGCGGCGCGGTCGGGTCGGGGTCTGTGCGGCCTTCATGGGGGAAGGGAGCTCCCTCTTCCTGACCCGGCCCCGGGGGGCTCACCTGGTCACTCATCGTCTGGGTCCCGCAGCTGCTCCAGAAGCATGTCCTCCATGCCACTGAACTGTGAGAGAGGGGGAGCTGGAGGCCACGGCCCGGTTCTCCTTCCTCTCGTGGCCCGGGGTCGGGGCGGCCCCCAGCTTGAAGCTTCAGCAGGTGGAACCTGCGCTGAGGAGGGGGCACGACTCCAGGGTCCCTCCCCCACCAGCCTTCACCCACGTGACCACGTGACTGCCCCCAGAGGGGCCCTCCTGCCACCGAGGGGGCTTCTCCTGGGGGACTTCGGAGGGCGGCCGGACATTGCTTCCAATGTCTCTCCAGTCTAGTCCTTTAAAATCTGCAGTTGTCCAAGTCCCAATGTCCCCCCCGCTTTTTTTTTTTTTGTCTTTTTAGGGCTGCACCTGCAGCATATGGAGGTTCCCAGGCTAGGGGCAGAATCAGAGCTACAGCGGCCGACCTGCACCACAGCCACAGCTATGCTGGATCCCTAACGCACTGAGTGAGGCCAGGAATTGAACCGGCATCCTCATGGATACTGGCTGGATTCTTAACCTGCTCAGCCACAATGGCGACTCCCCTCCATTGCTCTTTTTTTTAGCTTCTGGCATAGAAAAGGGGGGAACAGACAGAGGGCGGAGCTGGACGTGGGGGACGGGGGCAGGGCCACTCAGCGATGACCGGATGGGGCCCCCGGAGAAGCCCACACTTGCCTCGATGTGGTACACTATGCGCCAGAAACTGGAGTCTGAGCCTCGGTACCTTCTGCCGGGGTAGAGCTGCCACATGAGGGGCAGCGGGTACGGGGTCAGCTGGCTGGGGCACAGGGCCTCGCCCAGGGCCACATCTTCCTGACGCATGAGTACTTGCAGGCCGCTTTCTGTCTGGAGAGGAGAGAAGGCCAGGGCACGCCTTCAGGGCCCTGTGGGCACAAACACGCGGAGTCTGCCCTGCCCCCTGCCTGACCCAGGCCACATCTGAGACGCCGGTGTCACTGGTCCCGTGAGCTCCGTTCCTCAAGCCCAGGCACGCTCCTCTCAGGGACTCTGGCTGGTCCAGGACGACCAACACTCGGACGGGTCTAGAAACCCAGACAGTGCCACAAAAGGTCCACTTTGTGACAGATGTCTGCTTGCCCCCGCAGGCCACGGGGCCCTGGAGCTTCTGGAACGATGCAATTTGGGGCCTCTTCCAGCTGATGCGGGATTTTCTCAGATTTTTTTTTTTCTTTATCATATACTCCCTTTTAAACAAGATGTCCCTGGACCCCAGGATCAGGTGACAGACCACTTTTGGCCATCTCCGCCACTGTCCCTGTTCCATCACCTCTCGCGAGACCACTGTGACCACTGCCCAGCTTGCTGCCTTGTTGGTCCTGTACCTCACCGTGAAGTCTCACCGCTGCAGCCAGAGCGCATCTAAACACCATGTCACTCCCCTTCTGAAGCCCTCCTACGCCTTCCAAATGCAGGCGGGTAAACTGACACCTTCACGATGGCCCACAGGCCCAGAGGCAGGCCCCTTCCTCTCAGCCCCCACTGCTCCGTCCTTGACCCTTCTTCAATTCCAATCACCCAGGCTTCCTCGCCAGATCTGGGACATGCACACTCCCAGAAATCTCTCGCCTCTGCTGTTCCTTGCCTGGAACATTCTCCCCTAGATCCACGCAGGATCACATCTTCTTTTAGGCAGGTCTCTGTTCAAATGTATATCTACAGAGGCAAAGGTCAGCAAAATCCAGCTCTATGATATACATAAGAGGTGTGCTCTAAACAGACGCTCAGAAAGGTTTCAAAGAGTTCCCGTCGTGGCTCAGAGGTTAATGAACCTAACATCCAGAGGATGCGGGTTCGATCCCTGGCCTCGCTTAGTGGGTTTAGGATCCAGCGTTGTCATGAGCTGTAGGTTGCAGATGCGGCCTGGATCCCATGTTGCTGTGGCTGTGGTGTAGGCCGGCGGCTACAGCTCCGATTCGACCCCTAGCCTGGGAACCTCCATATGCTGTGGGTGCGGCCCTAAAAAGACAAAAAGGCAAAAAAAAGAAAAAAAGGAAAAAGGAAAAAAAGAAAAAAAAGGTTTCAAATAAAAGGATGGGTGAAGTGTGGCAGGTACATGCAAATTAAGACTCTTGAAGGCCCGCCCATCCACTCGTTACGGCTTGCCACCCAACTTTCATTATTCCCCACAACCTACCACTGGCCTCAATTATTTTGCTGTCCTTCCCCGATAGAATGTCAGCTTCACAAGCAGTGGGATTCTGTCGCATTCACTGCAAATCCCCACAGCGCAGAATCCTGCCTGGCATGTAAACTAGGTGCTTATCTTTAGTGCATGAACTAGAACTAGTTCAATGACTATTTTCCCAAAGTGCAAATAGCCTTTCAAAATTTTTGCCTATGAAATCAGTTAGAACTCCCTGTCAAAAAAATAATTTAGATCATCCTACAAGGTGTCGGTGTGGATATCACCATTCTTGCAGTGTTTGTAAAGAGCCTTCCATATCCTTCAACCATCTTTAGTTTTGCTTATTCATCTTTTGCTGTGGTTGACTTCAGTAAACCTTTACATATTAATAAGTCCTTCAAGTTATGTGGAGCAAATCCTGCCACATGGTTTGCCAAAGGGTGATGTTTTGTTCAGAATTTATAATGATTAAGTGAAAAACTCTACTCTGTAGTTTCGGCACCATGTTGAAGAAAATATTCCCCAACCAGGTATTAATTAAAAGATACTCATTTAAATTTTCCTCAGATACTTCAAGTGAATATTTAACTTGACTTCTAATACACAAATTATATATACAGACATACATATAAATGTATTTCAAAAACTTCAGTGCCAATAAAGTTAGGTGGGCAGCCATATCCAAAGCCCAGACTCTGGAGGAGCCTGAAATCTCAATCCTGTTACCTACTAGCAGCACTACTTTGAACAAATTTACATTTTATGCCTCAGTTCCCTCATCTATAAAACGGGAACTATTGAGTCACTCTCAATAACTTTTTGCTCTTTTGCTATTATATTACACATATGGAAGCTCCCAGGCTAGGGGTCGAATTGGAGCTATAGCTGCCAGCCTACACCGTATCCACAGCAACACAGGATCCAAGCCGTGTCTGCGACCTACACCACAGCTTACGGCAATGCCAGAGCCTTAACCCACTGAGTGGGACCAAGGATGGAACCCGCATCCTCATGGATACTAGTCAGGTTCATTTCCACTGAGCCACAATGGGAACTCCTAATATTACATATTTTAAATTTGCTTTTATACTTTTTGAGTTTACATATGGAAAGTTTCAGCATTTTTCACCGCAGCTTCTTTGAGGAAATCCACACTCTGAGGGAAAGTGCTTTTCAGAGAATGTATTTCTTCAAAAAAAAAAAAGTTAACATTAACTGGAGATCTACCTTAAGGCCTCTATAAAACAAAGGCAATATCTATGCAATACTGGCTTTTATACTATATTACTTTTGAAATTCGTTTCCTCTAAAACATAGAGGAAGTATGAAATACTCCAAACTCTATGGCAGCTGTTCCCAAACTCAGTCGATCATATCCTGTCGAGGGTCCTTTCAAAATACAGATTTCCGGGACTCGTCTATGGAGATTCTGATAATCCGGCACGTGCACAAATCGCTTACTTTAGAGACGCATTATCCCTATTTTATGGATTAGGGCCCTGAATCCCAGGAGAATCCTATTTCACTCGAGATCATCGTCATACACTCCAGACCTACTAGGTCCCCATGCTTTGGCCAACGTGCCTCTGTGTTTCTCCCACCTTCCTTCCTGGCCTGGAGAACTACTCCAGCCCAGCTCAAAGCGGTTTCACCTGTGAGTCCCTGGCGGACCTGTGAGACCCGCCTTTCTGAGCCCCCCAGCCACTGCTCTCACCCTGCAGCATCTAAGGGGCTCCTCGAGAGCCTGTACGGCCGGGGAGGGGGTGTCGCTGACTCCAGAGCCCGGGCCATGGGGATGCCCATGCTGCCCCCAATGTCCGGCCCCAAAGCGGCTGTACCTCGATGATTATGGGCAGCCAAGTGCGCTGGTTCTCGTCCACATACACAGCCTTTGCCCAGATCCACAGGTGGTCCGGGTGCAAGGCTGCATGCGCCCTGAAGAACGGGAGCTCGCCCATGGCGCCTGGAGGCTGAGAATCAAAGGCTGGAGCCTCTCAAGGTTGCTCGCTGGTCCACAGGATGCAAGGCTCTGATGGTTTATAGCTGGACATGCGCGGGCGGGCGCCCCCAAGCGTCAGGGCGGGAGGGGCGCGAGGCGGGAGGAGGGCGAGGCGGGAGGAAGAGCGCGGCAGAGGAAGGGGCGGGGCAGAGGAAGGGCGGGGCAGGGGCAGGGGCGGGGCAGAGGCAGGGGCGGGGTGCGAGGCCCGGATGCAAAGGTTACGAAGCACTGTGAGCAGACCAGGAGGATCCGGAACTGGCCCCACACCCAACCCTGCCTTGTCCCCTGAGACCCTGGCCTAGGAGCACAGACCCAGGACTTCCTCCAGACCCCCAGCCAGCCAGCCTCACCCTCCGCGCCCCACTCCCCCCTGCTGGGGAAGTGCTCAGGTCTGTGACCTTGGCCTTTACTTCTGTCAGGAGGCACCGGGTGTCTTCCTCTCCCTCCAGTGCCTGCACCCCAACGTCTGACGCAGCCTCTCTGTGTGGCTGCTCAAGCCACACCCCAGACTGGGACTCTGAGCCTGGAACTCACAGTCGGCGACGTTCGGCGACCCAGAGCCGGTGCCCCCTCCACATCTGGGATCAGAAGAGACCGGTGCAAGCCTGAACCTGGGCCTGGGCTTTCCCAGGTTCGAGGCACCGCTTTCAGCCTGTGGATTTGGGTGTCAGAATCAGTTTCCTTGGCAAACTGCAACTCTTGAAGCCCCCTCCTCCTCCGCCCCCCATTTTCCACTCTTTGATGATCCTGTGGTCCTCTAATGGCTATTGTGAAACATGGTGGTAAAGAAACATGGGTTTTTCCCTTTGTAGACTTTTGAATTAATTACTGAAAACATCGTTCAAAATGAATGCTTAAAAAGAAAGTGCCCCCCTTCGCCCCAAGATCAATGGATTTGAAAAGTTCCTCCGTTTTAGGATCAAATCCGGTCGTCTCTGTAAATTACATCAAATAAAGAAAAGAATTTCACTTCATTTTCCAGTACCACATGCCCATTAAGGGAATTAAGAAAATAAAATACAATGAGAAACATGTAAACTCCAGCTGCCTCGCTCAGACATCACCAGCGGGCAGCAGTTTGACGCCTCACGCTGACTAGGCACTAAGAAGATGATTTGTGATTTTTTGAAATGAAATGAAATGAAATGAAAATGAGCTCAACACCTGGTCTTCTGACAGCAAAGGTATGTGTCTGCTTCTCTGCCCCTCTAGACAGCCTGATTCCCAAGAAGGTGTTGAGGTGGCCTAAGGTAATAGAGATATAATTGACTTTACCAGGAACACTGAATAAAAGACAAAAGCCAAGTCAAGTTTAGAGTTCTGGGGGAAGGGGCTAACGTGAGCCCAGGGAATATTTTTCCCACTGCAGCGCCCCCCCCCCAGTGGTATTATTATTTAATATTCAAGTTTGTGGCTTTTAGGCTGATTTCCTTGTCAGTGGTTTTTAATTCTGGGCCCAGGTAACTACTGGTAGCAAGGTAATATAGTCATGTCTCCTGTTGAGGAAGTCTTCTCCCAGTCTTGAGTTTTGAGGTCAAAAATGTTAAGTCCAGCTTCCCTGGCCTCGCTCAGTGGGTTAAGGATCCTGTGTTGCCGTGAGCTCTGGTGTGGGTCGCAGACACGCTCAGATCCTGCATTTCTGTGGCTGTGGTATAGGCCAGCGACTGTTGCTCCGATTCAACCCTTAGCCTGGGAACTTCCACATGCCGCAAAGTGCGTCCCTAAAAAGCAAAAAAAAAAAAAGGAGTTCCTGTTGTGGCTCAGCAGGTTAAGAACCCAACTCTTATCCGTGAGGATGCGGGTTTGATCCCTGGCCTTGCTCAGTGGGTTAAAGATCCGGGGTTGCCATGAGCTGTGGTGTAGGTTGCAGATGCAGCCTGATTCGACCCCTAGCCTGGGAACCTCCGTATGTCATGAGTGGGGCCCTAAAAAGACAAAAAAAAAAAAAAAAAAAGATGAGTCCAGCTTAAACAGTGTTGCTGGGATGGCCTCTTGTGTAGAGGGAAGAGGGCACCCAGGAGCCACCCCCCAGCCACAGCGATGGCTCCATGACCCACAATGCCATGGGGCCTGCTGACTTCACTAGCACTGGTTCTGCTTTTCAGAAGGCCGCAGAGGCCACCAATGATGGAGCAGAAATTGGACCCATTTGACTGGAGGCTTCTGAAGTTTCTGAATATAATCCTCCTCCCCCACGGCATTTTGAAAGAATAATTAATGTCTTCAATTTCATATGTCAGCAGGGGTAGGATTTAGAAAATCGTTTGAGGAGGGGGTTCCAAAAAATGATGGGTTGAATAAGCATGACCGAGGAGTTCATCGGGCAGCTTTGGTGGCAGCCTGAGCCTTCTTTATGGAAGTTACGTGAGAGGGAAAACAGCTCTCCTGTGTGGTCTCAGAGACCATGTTGTCTGCCCCATCTTAGGGTTCAAGGCCAGGCAGCCTGGCTTTAGCACTGTGCGTTCATTTCCAACTCTGGCCTTTATTAGTCTACCTTGAGGATAATCCAGCTGATGTTTCATATGGAAGGGAACACAAAGCAATGATGTTGACTCATCTTTTTAATATCATCCTTAACTGATGCTTTCATGTCCTGACTTGGAGCCAGTTTTGCCTTTGCCTCTGTCAAGCCTGTGAACTTGGCAAATCCTTGGCCACCTTGGACCCATCGCCACACTTTTGTAGTGAATGGGCCCCATCGCCACACTTTTGTAGTGAATGGGCCAAGCTAGATGGATCGTCTCTAAGCAACAGTCCCTGATCCTCTGATAAAGTTTCCTAATGGGAGGAGGGAATGGCTGAGCGTGGTTTTGGGCAGAGTAGTGCTGGGTACCGGGGATCCCAGGAGAATTCCTTCTTCTGGAATGACTGAAGAAGCCATTCTTCTTGTTTGGGTTCCAGAGAGGCCCTGGGGTGAGTCATGAGCATCACTATGTTCTAGAGCTGTGCTACTAGAAGTGTGGTCCTGGACCAGCTGCCTCTCCAGCCCCCAGACCCTCTGAGTCCAAATCTGCATTGTAATGAGGTCCCCAGGGGATTTAGCAGGCATGCTAAGCACTGGTCCCTGCAGGGCAGGACCAGGAGGGAGAGATGGTGGGTGTCTGCCTGCTTCCGCCAGTTTCCTCTATAGACTTCTTTAACTATGTCACAAAGTTGGATGCGTGATGGGAATTCTGTCATGGGTCAGCAGAAACGAATCCGACTAGCATCTGTAAGGATGCAGGTTCAAGCCCTGGCCTCGCTCATTGGATCGGGGATCCCACATTCCCTTGAGCTGGGGTGTAGGTCGCAGAGGTGGCTCGGATCCTGCGTGGCCGTGGCTGTGACTATGGCTGTGGCTGTGATTATCGCTGTGGCTGGCTGCTGTAACTCTGATTCGACTCCTAGCCTGGGAGTTTCCATATGCTGTGGGCGCAGCCTAAAAAAAGCCAAAAAAAAAATATATGGATATGTGTTTATCATTTAGTTTTAGACTCTCTTATTTTCTGTCAAAATGACTTCTGATATATGAAGTGTTTTCCTCTTAAAATCTTGCTCGTCAGTGGCATCCTATCATCTGTGACTGTCGCAACCTATAAAAACCTGTTTAGGGCTGCTTGGAGTCCAGGCTTCTGGGCCATACACTGAAGGACCCCAGATCACTGAGCTAGTGGATCACAGTGCTGGCTGCTTATTAGCATCACCTACAATGCTTTTATAAAATACCTGTGCCTGGCCCCCAGACCAATTCCATCAGAACCTCTGAGCCTGAGGCTTTATTTTGGTTTTTGGTAAAGGATTCCTCGGGTGAGTCTGAGGTGAATCAACGTCGCAAACTCCTTCTCTTGAGATCTGAGTTATTGGTTGTGAGGGATGACCGGAACTGCTAAAACAACGTAACTGTGAAAATGTGAAAGCTGTCCTTTCTGCCATCAGCCCTCATTGTGAACCTCACCCCAAGCCGGCCCTCCGCTTCTTTCCCTAGGCTCTACTTTTAATTTGCTGCTTCCTCTCTTTCGTGTGCAGGGAACCGTAACACCCAGTTTCTTAGGACTGTCAGGGTCTGAGGGCTTATCGACGACATGTGAAGCATAGAGGCTGCATCCATGGCAGGGGCCTAGAGTATTGTTTTTTAATTCTTTTTTTTTTTTGCTTTTTAGGGCCGCACCTGCAGCACGTGGAAGTTCCAGCCTGGAGTCGAACTGCAGCTGTAGCTGCAGGCCTGCGCCACAGCCACAGCAACGCCAGATCCTTAACCCACTGAGCGAGGCCAGGGATCAAACAGGCATTGTCATAGATATTAGTCGGGTTCATTAC
This sequence comes from Catagonus wagneri, assembly GCA_004024745.2. Classification (NCBI taxonomy): domain Eukaryota; kingdom Metazoa; phylum Chordata; class Mammalia; order Artiodactyla; family Tayassuidae; genus Catagonus; species Catagonus wagneri. The sequence continues at coordinate 7,480,704 of PVHT021183632.1, forward strand.
TGCTGAGCCACAACTTTTTTTTTTTTTTTAAATTCTAATATCTGGGCCAGATTTCAGATAATTAGGGCTGATGACCTAGTGAGCTCAGGGTAAAAGGGACGTTACAGCCTTTACCCGTAAGGAGTGAAATTTTATCTCTAGACAAGTGGAGAATCTGGGAGAAGGATGTTTGGAGTAAAACTCTGGGACCTGCATGGCTACTATCTCTTCTTTCGAACTTAAGAGTTTTCCTTAAGTCAAACTTCATTTTTTAAAAAAATTTTGAATTTTTACTTTTTACAGCTCCCGGTGCTGTACAGCGGGATTTCATTGCTTACCCGTTCCAAAGGCAGTTGTTAACTCTTGAGTCAGCCCTTTGAGACTCAAGGGAGGCCTGGGAGACTAAAGCAAAAGCCTTTTACTTCCAAGGACAGGGACATAGGGACTTGTAGACGGTTTCAGGAATAGAACAAAAAGGCAGAGGAGGGTTGAATTTGCTCTCTGCCTGGTGGCTTGAGCCAAACACTGATCTTCTCCTGCCCTGGGAACTCCCGGTTCTCGGGTCTTCAGAGCTGGACTGAAATCTGTACCTTTGGCACGCTGGCTCTGAGGCCTTTGAGCAGCGGCACTGTCTTTCCTCAGTGTCCAGCTTGCAGACTGAAGATCATGGGACGTCCCAGCCCTCAGAATCGCATGAGCCGATCCCTCATAATAAATCTATTTTTATATATATCCGTATCTGTGAATTGATGGATGGATGGGTAGATAGATAGGTAGATAGACAGAGAGATGATCTCATATTGATCTGTTTCTTTGGAGAACCCTAATACAGATGCAGTAATGGAGGGTGGAGGCAGGATGCAAGTGTTCGGTATTCAGGTGCATCTGGGTAGGAGGCATGCTGGAATCTGGAAAGAGACCTGCAGGATGGAAGGAAGCTGAGGTCAGGGCAGGTGTCTCCAGTGGACGGGGCCTCTGGTGGTACTGAATAAATGAATAAATACGTAAATTACTCAGCAATGAAATAGAGCTGGGGAAGATTAGCCAAGATTAAACTGTATTTATAAACATGGATTTTAAGCACGTTATTATTAAAGAGTCTAACTGCCGAGAGGGCTTCCTGGAAGGTCCATTAACTTTGGCAAAATGGAACAAAAATAGCAACACTGTTTATTCGTGTTGCTGGGAAATGAGTCTGAGATTGCAACCTGAATTTCAAAACTAGGCATGAGGGTCCTGGAATGATAGCACAATTTGGTTTGTATAGAAATATATGACTTTTTTTTTTCCAGGAAGAGGATCCAGACTCTAAAGATTAAAAACTACCAGAGTTCCTTGGTGGTGCAGCGGGTTAAGGATCTGACATTGTCACTTCAGAGGCTTAGGTTGCTGCCGTGTGGCAGGTTTGATTCCTGGCTTGGGAACCTCAACCAAAAAAAAAAAAAAAAAAAAAAAAAAAAGGGAAAAAGAGCAACTACCAAACATGTGATTTGTTTTCTCAATAATTGAACTTTCCCTTCTCCTTTAGGATAACTTAAAAAGGTCATTTTTTGAGGAAAAAATTCTCTCTCCTCCAGAGTGTGGCATTTGTTCTTGAGTTCATAGAGAGTAGACTAAATATAAATAAACTTTCTCTTATCGACTTACCAGGTCAGATGATTAACCGCATCATGCTTTGGAAATAGTCATTAGGAGTTTTAACACCCAGGCTGACCATCTCCCTAAACGATCATGCCCCCCCTGCTTCTGTGCCTTTTTGGTTCTATTTACTTCTCGAGGCATTTATTTACTTTCTCTCCTCTTTCTGTTTACCGCTCCTTTATGATGGCTGCTGTGGATCTTCGCTCTCCTACTCTGCTGTCTAAATTTACACGGCATTATCTGGATGAGGAGCCTAGGATGGCAGAGGCTGCACAGCAGCCATTTTTCTTAAAGCTTAATATCCTCACCAGATCATGTTCATTTCCTGGTTTGTATTTATGCCAAAAATCTGACCACTGGATTCATCTGGGCATTGCTGTGTTTTGTTAAAACTAAGCAAACTAGCTGTGGCCATAACCTTTGGAGCCTGGAATATATTTCTGAACGTCAGGTCAGAGTTGCTGTTTTTTTTTCCCCTCATTCTAATTTACAACCCTCTACTGCCGGTTCTAGCTCTTCCTGGGTTTCTGAGAACTGCTGGAGAAGGTCATAGCTTTTTTTCTGGTTTTATACATTCATCATGTCTGATCTCACGCAGCCCACTCAGCGGTCTTGCTGATTTATTACCTCACTCATATTGAAGATTTCCAACTTACGCTTTTTCTAATTCTTCACCGGAACGTAAGCTCCATACGGGCAGAGTCTCTCTCTCTTGTTTCCAGATATCCTGAGCACCTAGGAGAGCCTAACACGTAAAGACACCTAAGGGAAGTCAGAACGAGGAAGACAAATACCATTCGATATCACTTATATGTGGAATCTAAAATAGGGCACAGATGAACCTGTCTGCAGAACAGAAACAGACTCATAGCCATGGAGAACAGACTTGTGGTTGCCAAGGGGGGTCAGGGAGGGAGTGGGATGAATGGGGAGTTCGAGGTTAGTAGAAGCAAACTATTACATGTAGGATGGATAAGCAATGAGGTCCTGCTGTACAGCACAGGGAACTGTGTCCAGTCTCCTGGGACAGAATATGATGGAATATAATATGAGAAAAAGGATGTATATATATGTAGGACTGAGTCACTATGTTGTACAGCAGAAACTGACACAACATTGTAAATCAACTATACTGCAATAAAAAATTTTTTTAAAGTGCTTAAATGAGCAAACTGCTGTCCAGAAAAGTCCTTGTATTAGGACTTTTCCTAATAAGCAGCAGAAGCTCACGCTCCCAGCGACTCTGGGCTGCCCAGAGTGGGGAGTGGCAGCAAGAAAGTACAAACCCACAAATATTTGTTATATTTGTAACACGGACAAACTATGCACATCCAGAAGGCGTGAAGAATTCTAACAAATTAATAGAAGAATAGGCAAAAGGCTTGAAAAGACCCTTCACAAAAGAGAATATCCAAATGACCAATAACCATAGGAAAAGGGGCTGAACCTCCTCGCTCAACAGGGAAATGTGAATTACCCACAGAGAGGCCCCGCCCCCCGCAGTGGCTAAACTGGAAAATACATGCCAATCCTCCTTCCTAGAAGTGTCCTTTGCTTAAGAATTTTTGGAGTTCCTGCTGTGGCGCAGTGGGTTAGGGATGTGCAGTTGTCTCTGCAGCTGCCTGGGCTGCTGCTGAGGTGCGGATTCCGTCCCCAGCCTGGCACAGTGCGTTCAGGATCTGGCACTGCCACAGCTCAGGTGCAACTCGGATTCGATCCCCTGGAACTTCCATATGCTGCAGTTCAGCCCAAAAAAAGAATTTCATTACCCTGTGTCATAAACATACCTAGTTATATTTGATTCAAAATATTAAAGTGTTGGGGATTTTTTTGGTTTTGTTTTTTGGCCATACCTGTGGCATGCAGAAATTCCCAGGCCAGGGATCGAACCCATGCCACAGTAGTGACAATGCCGGATCCTTAACTGCTAGGCCATCAGGGAACTTTAAAGTTTTTTTTTTTTTTGTTTATTAAAATTTTTTTTGTCTTTTTTTAAATTTTAGGGCTACAACTATGGCATATGGAGGTTCCCAGGCTGGGGGTCGAATTGGAGCTACATCTGCTGGCCTACACCACAGCTACAGCAATGGCAGATGCAAGCATCCAAGCCGAGTCTGTGACCTACACCTCAGCTCACGGCAATGCCAGATCCTTAACCCACTGAGCAAGGCCAGGGATCGAACCTGTGTCCTCATCGATGCTAGTCAGATTTGTTTCTGCTGAGCCATGACAGGAACTCCTAAAGTTTTGTTTTTTTAACACTTAGGTTTCAATATGCCTAGAATCCATCTTGGGGGGTTATATAAAGTAAAAATTCATTTTTTTCACATGACGTTTCTTAATTCCATTAAGCACATAGTACATTCTCTACCCAGTGCCGTATGATTACTTTTGTCCTATGCCAAGTTCTCATGGGTATGGATGTATTTCTGGGCTATCATATTCCATTGTTCTCTTTATCTATTGTTGCATCAATACCACACCTTTATTTACTATTTATGCATAATTTTGATATTAAACTTACCTTTCCTTTTACCTTATTTGTACCTTCCTGTTGCTGTTCAGAAAAAAGATTCTATCATAATCTGGGTTTTAACCTCCTCTACTCTATCCTATTAAATTTTGTTAGGGAGAAATCTAACAAAAGATGTGTAAGAACCGAACACTGGCTACTACAAAGCGCAGCTGAGAGAAATTAAAGAAGGCTGAAAGAAATGGAGAGAAATAGAATGCTTATGGGTTGGAAGAGTCAGTATTGTTAAGAAGGCAATCTCGCCCATATTGATCTCTTGATTCGGTGAAAACCTAATCAAACTCCTAGAAGACTTTTTAAAAAATTGGCAAGTGGAGTTGCCATTGCGGCTCAGCAGGTTAAGAACTTGACATTGTCTCTGTGGGGATGTGGGTTGGATCCCTGGCCTTGCTCAGTGGATTAAGGATCTGGCGTTGCTGCAGGCTGTGGCATAGGTGACAGATATGCCTCAGATCAGGTGTCGCTGTGGCTGTGGCATAGGCCAGCAGCTGCAGCTCTGATTCGGCCCCTATTTTGAGAACTTCCATATGCTGCAGGTATGACCTTAAAAAAAAAAGTAAAAAGAATGAATTTGGACTATATTAAAATTAAAGAAGTCTACTTACACGGTATACTATAAAAGAATGAAAACTCAACTTGCCCAGTAGGAGAAGATATTTTTAGTACATGTATCTGACACAAGACTTATATAACATATATAAAGAACTTCTATAAATCAATTTTAAAAAGAGGAAACCCAGTAGATAAATGGGTGAAATACTTGAACAGGGGCTTCACTAAAGAGGTAATCCAAATGGCCAATAGGCCTATGAGAATAAGCTCAGCTTCATTAGGCATCAGGGAAATGTCAGTTGAAACCAATATTAGATACCACTGTATACTAACCAGAATTGAGGATAAAAGGAACAAGACAGAAAACATCAAGTGCTGGTAAGGTTGTGAACAACTGGATTTTACACCCTATTGGTAGAAATGTAAATTCATACAATTTGGAAAACTATTTAACGGTTTCTGCAAGTGCTAAAAACATGTGTACCTCACAACCCAACATTTCCATTCCTACGTACACACCCCACAGAAACGTGAGCATTTTCCATTGGAAGCCCTGGACTAGAATGTTCGTTGCAAAACTGTTCAAACTTGAAACTACTGAAAAGCGCATCAGTGGTTGAACAGTATTCATTCCATGATGGTGTTTGCACCCAGTGGAATACAACTTGGCAATGAGAGTGAACAGATTAGAGTTATGCACAGCAAAGTGGATGAATCTCGCAAACATAAGGCTGAAGAAAGTCAGTCATCCTTGGGTGAACTTCTGGGCCAAAGAAGCCAGGCTCAAAGGGGTATATACTGCATGATTCCATTTACAATTGCATTTTTCCCCCCAAAGCTAATCTATGCGTTCCCTAGTCAGGAGCGTGGCTATTCTGGGTCGAGGAGGTGATGGCTGGAAGGAAGCACAGGGGAGCTCCTGGGGGTCTGGCCACGTTCTCTTTTTTGAGCTGGGTTCTGTTGCACAGCTGGATTCAGTTTGTGGATATTCATCATGCTGTATGCACACAATACTTGCCATTTGCTGTATGTACACTGTACTCGTTAGAAGCTTTCTAATGTTCAAAGGAAAGGCCGTCAAGTGCTAAATGAAGAAAGAGAAGTTGGAGTTCCATTGTGGCACAGCAGGCTAAGGATCTGGCATTGTCACCGCAGCAGCTTGGATCATTGCTGTGGCTCAGGTTCCATCCCTGGCCTGGGAACTTCCATGTGCTGCGGGCGTAGCATGAAAAACAAAACAAAACAAAAGAGAGGGAGAAATTATATAGAATTGTGATAATTAAAAACCAAAGGCTCAACACAGGCTTGGATGCTTTAAGAACTAGGACGTAAGGTGGCTGGTGGGGCCTGGATGGTGCCAGCAGTCTTCGCAGGGGCAGGGGTGCTGGAACAGCCTCAAAAGACAGGCAGGCTCTGGGCGAAAGGGAATAGATCCTTTGGCTCCAGATAAAAAAATAACCTTTGAAAAGTGGGCTGATGCTTATAACCTATTCTTTCCACCCAGAGAAGTCTTTAAAGGAGAAGATGAAAAGGGACGCTCAGCATAGTAAAGAGGGGCTCACAGAACCACACGATCTTAGTTAAGTTCCTTTGTTTCTCCGAGTCTGTTTCTTCATCCATACAGTGGAAGAAAAAAAATGTCCCTTCAGAGGATTACGGGAGTTAAATGTGGTGGTTGACATAAAAATGTTAGTTAAGAAAAAAAAAGATGGGCCCTAGATGGCTTCCTTTGTCTTATAGTTTGGGTTTAAGCGTAGACAAGCTTTTTCTGGACCTCCTCCACATCAGGTGCCTGTAGGTGACAATGATCAACGTACAGACAGAGGACTCAGACTCCCTGTCCCGGAGACTGGAGCTGCTGTTAATCAGCACAGAGGCCGAGAGCACTGGTGCTGGGGATGACTCACAGAGAGGGCTAGAGTGGGTCCAGGTTCCTTACGCAGTGTATTAATTTGATTCCCTCTGGCTGCTCCGTGCCCGGCCTGGAGATGAAGCGGCACTTTTATCTGAGGACAAGAAGTCAGCTCACAGTGGGTTCTTGAGTCCCCCGATGCCAAATGTGCTTGCTTTGTCAGACTCTTGTGAGAATGCTCCCTCCCCACTGACATCCTGGAGGTTCAATGTCATGAGCTGCGGGACTCCCGGGGAGCAGGAGATGGATGGTGAACTCCAGTCTTCTGCTTCTTGGGACCTTACCACCTCCTGCCTGGGCTTCCTGCGGGAGCTTCCGAAATTACCTCCCCAACTCCAGGCCCTCCTAAGCAGCCCCCTCCCCCACCGCCCTCCCCGACCCCCCCTGCACGCACTAGGGTGAGCATAAAGCTCGAACTACAGAGCGGGCCGCACAAGATCCTCTACGGTCCGGCCTTGCTCAGTGCTGGAAGCAGGGAGACAGTTAAGATTGCTGCTGGGCGCTGGGGGAGGGATGGTGGTGGCCTGTGCAGAGGCAGAGGCAGCCGGATGCTGAGAATCTAGCTGTCGAAAAGGCTCGCAGGGAGTAGCATCAACAGCGAGAAAGGACGAATCAACAGGAAAGAAAGTAAAATCGACGGGTAGGAAGGCAAGGATCAACAGGAAGTCAGACAGAGTCAACAGGGAATCAAGTCAAACCAGCAGGTAATACAGTAGAATCAGTACAAAGATCGCCTGGATGGGTGTGTGGGGGAGGGGCGGGGTGGGGGATGGGGGAGCAGAGACTCTCGTCCCAGATTCTTTCCTGGAACCTGTGTCAATGGGGTGGCCGTTCCCAGTGATGAGAAACACACAGAGAGGGGCAGGATGTCTTAGCCTGGGCCCCCAGAAACGGACCCCAAGAGAAAGGCTCATCGTGGGCTTGTTTGCTTGAGAACAGAATATCAGAGAGCAGGAAGGAGGGCCTGGGAAAGTGAAACAGGGAGAAGCCAATGCAAGGAGAGCTTATTAAGCTGGCCACCACCTTGAGTGTCTGCTTGTTCGATGGGTGCCACAGCCCTCCTGAGCCGTTTTATGAACTGCTTCTCAGGACCGTGCCCCTGGGGGAAGAAGGCGGGCGGCCCCCACTCCCATCCCATCATCGGTCAAGAACTGCCCTCCAGTGTTGACTTCCAACACTTCCGGTTGTGCAGACATGAGAGGCCCCGGGACATGTGGCTCAAGGCTGAGACCAAAGGACACCTGCGCAAAGCTGATCACGGCTCCACAGAACCAGCCAGTGCAGCGGTGGCTAGAAAAGATGTGAGAGTGTTGCCCTCCATCAGAGAGGCGTGCGGGCCAGTTCAGTACCCGCTGCAAAGGAGACTGTATTCAGGGAGAGAAGATGTGGCCCTCAGCTTGGGAAACCTGAAATCTCGCAGGAATAACGCAGACAGACAAATTACGCGCACGGCGCTAAATGCGCCTCCGCTGCTGGTCTCTGTCAGTGTCTGTCTGCTTTGTGTCGGGCACCGCTTGGAGTCAAGTGCTTACCATGGATTTGTTCATTTAATTCTCACCGCAAGCCTGCAGGGAGGACCTGTTATCATCCGCATTTCCCAGAGAATTGACGCATCGTCTAAAGTCATAACCTAGTAAGAGGCAGAGCCGGGATGCGAAAGTTTTCGCCCCTTTGGAGTTATCGAAGGAGGCCCAGGCAGTGTCTGGTGGGCGGGAGGGGCAGATCAGCCCCGCGCTGGTTGGAATAATACCTCTGTGTGTTTTTGCAAAGGGGTTGGCACCTGCCACTTAATCAATGCTAATAATACAAGGCAGGACTCGTTGTTATTCTCTTAATTTTACCAAAGGGGAGATAGAGGCGAAGTAGCTTTCTCCGCAGTTGCCCAGAGCCTCAGCACTGAGGTCGCCGCGGGGTGTCGGCCGGGTGGCTGTGGTGCGGCGCCTTCCCCACCTCTGCCCTGTACAGAGTGGGCGGCCTGCTGCAGGACAGGGCTGACCGGCAGGGCCTGGGCCCACTGGCGTTCCAGCGCCATCCCCAGGTGAGTCGGGCACCGGTAAACGGATGCGATTTTACCTCTGTAATTTCCTTGCGCCATGAGGATTTATTTGGGGGCTACAGCAAAGAATGGAATCCTCAACGCTGAAAGCAAATGCCACTTGATTTCATACCTGGGGGAAATAGTTCTTCCCATTAGACCCTACCAAAGTTTCTTACCTTCCACAGTATTAACATTCTGGGCTGGACCACTATTTCACTTTCTGTGGTGGGGTCTGTCCTGTGCTTTGTAGGGTTTTCAGCTGCATCTCTGGCCTCCATCCACTAGATGTCAGTATCTCACACACACACACACACACACACACACACACACACACACTCACTCACTCACTCACTCACTCACTCACTCACTCTCAAGCAGTGACAATTTAAAGTCTCCAGATATTGGAATTCCTGCTGTGGTGCAGCGGAAACAAATCCGACTAGGAACCATGAAGTTGTGGGTTTGATCCCTGGTCTCGCTCAGTGAGTTAAGGATCTGGCGTTGCTGTGGCAGTGGTGTAGGCTGGCAGCTGCAGCTCTGATTGGACCCTAGCCTGGGAACCTCCATATGCTGCCAGTAAAAGCCAAAAAAAAAAAAAAAAGCCTCCAGACATTGCTAAATGCCAAATGCACTTGAGGGTTGGGTAGAGAAACACTGATCTAGCGAGTGCCTGGGGACGAATATAAATGTGCTGGCCACGTTTGCTAAGTCTCCTGCTCTCTTGAAGGAGCAGCAGCACGGATCCCCAGGCCCTGTTGTCCCTGTAAGGTGTCTGCGTGCACCTCGGTTCTATAGGAAAATGCAGCTGTGGACGCTGCCTGAGCTGTCGCTGTCCCCAGCCTCCTGAGCAAAAGTCAGGGTGGCAGGCAGCCGTCCAGGCTGCCTCAGAGGAACCATTCAGCAAGTCTGTTCCATGGGACATGTCTCACCCGCCACGTCGCAGAGTCCATCCTGATGGAGCCTTAGAAGGGGCATCTCTCCCGCTCAGTTTCAGGGGCCCCAGTCAGTTCCAGCTACTCGTGGAGGGAACTCCCAGCATCTGATCACTGCAGCTGCTGGTGGGGTGTCGGCCTGCTTCTCTGCACCACTCCCCAAACTCAGTGAGCCTTGCTCAGGGTGTGTCCCCTACCTTAAATGACAAAGCTTGTTGAGGGGTTTCTGCGTCGTGACTCTCTACATCTGGTGTCTTCTTCCAGGCTTCAGCTCCTCAGTCTGGGGAGGCTGATAGAGTGAAGAGCATTAGCCGCCCCCCACTTTTTTTCTTTTTAGGGCTGCACCTGTGGCATATGGAAGTTCCCAGGCTAGGGGTCAAATCAGAGCTACAGTCTCCAGCCTACACCACAGCCACAGCAACGCGGGATCCAAGCTGCGTCTGTGATCACACCACAGCTCACGGCAACGCCGGATCCTTAACCCACTGAGTGAGGCCAGGGGTTGAACCTGCATCCTCATGGATACTAGTCGGATTCGTTTCCTCTGCATCATGGTGGGTATTCCCAGCATTAGCCCCATTTTACAGATGAGGAGACTGAGAGCAAGGGGAGGTGAGGCCTTTCCCAATAAGGACACAAAACTCCTATCATTCTGATCTCAAGTGATGGGCCCTTGAATCCAAGTCCAAGGGCTGCTTCTCTTCCTGCAGAGCTGCTATGTACAGAGTTAGGTGAGAACTGCGGGCTGCTGAGTCCCCGCCGTTATGAGCTCTGTGGGGTTTGTAGTCTCTGTCTCTCTCCTTCCCTCGGGCAGATACCCTGGGTGGGGACACAAGCTCTGCGATCCCGGCCGCGTTCAAGTCTCAGCCCTGCCAGGCCCCAGGCCCACACCTCCTCTCCTGGAGGAAAGGGCTTAACCTGCCAGAGCCTCAGTTTCCCCACCTGCGAAAGGACAGTACTAGTCGTCGTGACCTCCCCTGCTCGTTGTGAAGGTGACACGCGGAGCCGTCAGCTCTGTACCCGCACCTGTGCCCACTCCCCATGAGCCGGGATCGTCCCTTGACTGTTTTTTTTTTTTCCTGCCACTCAACCCAGCTGGCACTGCTCCCCATAAAGCGGGGTGGCGGTGGGTGGGTGGGGGGTGGTCCCTCATAGCAAGACGGGTACTGGTTTTGTTTTTGAGAAATGTAATTAACACCTGGAAAGAGTTCATCAAATTCCAGAGAGCAGATAAGCCCTCATGATGTGGCTCGCCCCACATCTGTTCCCTCAGAGGCTTTTGTGTATGCCATCCGTGAAAGGGTTTTCTCTCTCCCTCTCTCTCTCTCTTTCTCCCAAATAATTAGCATTCATTAGTTTAGCAATTTTTAATGATCTAGGCGATTAGGGCTCAGTAAGCTGGCAGCATGAAGTAAGTAGGAGGCATGAAGGGTGAGGGTCCAGCTCAAAAGGAGCCTGGGGGGGGGGTCACCCTCATCTTTTATTTTTTTAATTAAATTTTTTTATTATAGTTGATTTACAGTGTTCTGTCAGTTTCTGCTGTACAGCAGAGTGACTCAATCATGCATATATAGTCTTTTTCTCATATTACTTTCCTTCTTGTTTCCAGCACAAGTGACTGGATATAGTTCCCTGTGTTATACAGCAGGACGTCATTGCTTAGCCGCTCCAAATGCAGTAGTTTGCAACTACTGAGCCCAAACTCCCAGTCCATCCCACTCCCCCCACCCCCTGCCTTGGCAACCACAAGTCTGTTCTCCATGTCCATGAGTTTGTTTCTTTTCTGGAGATAGGTCCATTGGTACCATATATTAGATTCCAGATATAGGTGATATCATATGGTATTTATCTTTCTCCTTTTTACATAGTATGAGAATCTCTAGTTCCATCCGTGTTGCTGCAGATGGCATTATTTTGTTCTTTTTTATGGCTGAGTAGTATTCCATTGTGTATATGTAGCACATGTTCTTAATCTGTTCATCTGTTGATGGACGTTTAGGTTGTTTCCATGTCTTGGCTCTTGTGAATAGTGCCACAGTGTACACAGGGGTGCATGTATCTTTTTGTATGAAAGTTTTGTCTGGATGTATACCCAGGAGTGGGATTTCGGCATCATACGGTAGTTCTATATGTAGTTTTCAGAGGTACTTGCATACTGTTTTCTGTAGTGGTTGTACCAAACCCCACATCTTTAAATGGTCTTAGAGGTTAAGGATGGGCTGGACACTGGGACATGGGAGAGTGAGAGCGGGAAGGGAGCACACATATCAGCCTGGAACTGGGCTGCAGGAATCACATTCAAGATCATGTTCAAGCCTCACAAACACCTGATGATGAAGAGCCACTCGTCAGGAAGGTCTGAAAACCCCAGCCTGTCTCCACTGAACTGATGGATTCGTGGGCTTTTCAGTGCTGAGGTCCTTTCATTTGATGCTCACCAGTGTTGTGCTTTGTAGATTATTATTCCCATTTGGCAGATGGGGAAATTGAGGCCCAGACTATTTAAGCATTTCAAACTGAAGTAGCTGTTTACTGGCAGAGATTTATGGATGTTGAGGCCTGCCTTTTCCGCAGCTCCAAGCTGGGTCTCAACTTCCATCCTAATAAGGTGGGACAGCCAGAGATGCCGTGGGTCTGGGCCAAAGGAGAGCTATGTGGACTCTAAAATATGGCACAAATGATTCTATCTACAAGTAGAAACAGATCACGGGGATTTGGAGAGCAGACTTGTGGTTGCCGTAGGGGGAGGAGGATGGAGTGGGATGGTCGAGGAGTTTGGGGTTAGTAGATGCAAACTATTACCTTTGGAATAAATAAGAAACAGGCCCTACTGTACAGCACAGGGAACTATATCCAATCTCTTGGGTTAGAACATGATGGAAGATAGTATGAAAAAAAAGAGAATGTAATATGTGTATGCCTGGGTCACTTTGCTGTACGACAGAAGGTGAAGGAATGCTGTAAATCCCCTATACTTTAATTTAAAAAAATCCAAAAAATAAAAAGAGGAAAGACAATGGCATCTTGCTGGGGAGAGAGGTTGCTGATGCATTCAATGCAGAAACAGCTTCACAGCATTTAGCATTCAGCATTTCGCATTCCTCCCATCGCGGGCAGTCCAAGGTTAGGGAGACAGAGACTAATTAATTAGATTGATGGGAATCAGAGAGGATGAGTGGAGGCAAAATAGCAAAGAAGCCAACAGTTGGAAGGAAGGAGCGATCCTCAGGGCGTGGGCAACTGGGTGAAACTGTGGGCATCCAGAATACATTTGGAGAAGGAAAAGTGGAAGCTGCAGACATGGTCTAAGCACCTCCCTCGTTAGAATAAGCAGGGGGACTGCAGAGAAAATGAGAAATGGGGAGTAACAGTGACTTTGGCAACTCAGGCAGTGGTAAAGCTCAAGAACTCGAAATTCCGCCCTCTGAGCAGCCAGGAAAGGGAATGGTTTGGGTCCCTACTTACCTTCTGTTTCTAGGCTCTCTTTTGCACCCTTTCTCAGAGCCACAAGGAGACTGTCAGAAGCCATCAGCTGTGTTAATTAGATCAGCAGGCCACAGCTTCCATTTGGCCCTTTTGATGCACTTAAATGGCCTATGTCTTATTGTAATTAAGACTATTATTAAAGATGTTTCAAGTGAAGGAGAAATCATTTTCTGTCTCATTCAGGTTCTATCTTGTAAAATGGAAATTTTTAGAGTTCCTGCTGTGGCTCAACAGGTTAAGAACCCAACATAGTGTCTGTGAGGATGCAGGTTCAATCCCTGGCCTCACTCAGTGGGTTAAGGATCCTGTGTTGTCGTGGCTGTGGCATAGGCCTGCAGCTGCAGCTCCGATTTGACTCTTGGCCTGGAAAAGCCCATATGCCACAGGTAAGGCCATCAAAACAAAAATAAAGGTTAAAAAAATAAAATAGAAACTTTTATTCTTTTGGAAGTGTTGGAAAGTGGCCTCTATTCTTTCATCCACTCCTATCAATTGACTATTTTTAGAAGCAGGAAGAAGGACTTCATTGGATTGGAAGTATGGGTAAAGGGACTGTACAGGTGTGTCCTGGACCCTTCTGGCTCTTTCTGTGGGCATAACCAGACTCTGGAGAAGGTAGCTTCCCTGTCCTCCATGAGGCAGGAAACCCTGCAGTCCTGGTGACTCACCAGATGCTTTCTTGGCCCCTCTCTGATGGATAGGGTTTGAGCTGGTCCCCAGCTCTCCTCTAGCTACTTGACTCCCCCACTGCACATATTCCATGACCCAGGCTTCCCGGAAGAGGTGACAGATGGACTGAGATGTCGAGAATTATTAGGAATTAGTCAGGTGAAGACAGATAAGATAGGTGGTCCAACCGAGGACACAGCATGAGCAACGGCAAGGAGGGGAGAGACGAGACGACAAAGGTAGGGTGGCTCATGTGTCTGCTGTTCCCACAGCAGGTGGAAAAGGAGGTGAAGTGGGGAACGGGAGTGGTAGGAGTCAGACTGGAGCGGTCAGTTTGGTGGACATCTCAGGACTTTAGATACTGAGGTCTGGGACTCTGTTTTTATTACGTAAACCAATGAGTTCTGAAACATGTTTCTTAGAAAACTAGGCTTGGGACATGGTCCTTAGGAAAAAGTCCTGAGGCCAAGTGTGCGTGAGGGATGCTTTAGAGACGCCTGACAAACAGTAGGACATTAAGAACCGAAAATCCTTCAGTGAAGAATGCCGTTCTGTTTGCTGACCTGGTAACAATTTGTAACTCTCTGAAAAGCCAGCATTTAAACGATCTCTTGGAAAATGCTATTTACGGATAATTGAGGGTCTTTGAAAGATTTTCCAAAGGAGAGTGATGCTGTAGATTTATCTCTAACAGTGTAGAGGATAGTTCTGAAGAAAACAAAGCCTTCTATCTATAGGAGACTAACAAGGAGAGTGTTATAGGAATTCAGGGAGAGATGTTAGGGATATGTAACGCACTGGGAGCTATTGAGGGAGGAAATGGGTTCAGAGATGTGTAGGCGGTAAAACAAGTCAGAACGTGGAGGTCTGTTGTATGTGATGGGTCAGGGGAGGGAGCGTCGGAGGTGACCTCCAGCTTCAACCAGGTCGATGGTCATGCCTCAGGGAGAGAGTCCTTTGGCCATGATGAGTTGGAGAAGCCAGTGATGTGTCAAGGTTGAAGGATCCGGTACACAGACAAGCACGAGTCTGGCTCATTGGAAGAAGTTCTGGTTGATGATACGATTTTTGGAATTGTCAGGATTTAGAGTATTTAATTGGTAATTTGAACGGTGGCACCGTGCAAGAGACCCCAGGCCAGGGCATGTGGAAAATTAAAAGAGCTACAGGCTGAAAATGGAACACTAAAAAGTTGCACATTAGGGATGGAAGGAGAGGGAGCCTTTGAGGAAGGCTGGGAAAGAATGAAAGCGGGATGAGGTAAACCAGAAGCTACAATGCAGTGGAAGCCCTGGGAGCAGGAGATTCAAGAAAATCCAGGGGTCAGCCAAGAAAAGTCTAGGAGACAAGCATTAGTGAGACTTGGAAGAAGCAGGTCCCGTTGGCTCTTGGGAGCTCATCGATGACCTTCCTGAGAGCAGTTTCAGGGGGATGATGGAGGTAAAAGTCAGTTTTAATGGGCTGGGAAGTGAAGGAAAGTCAGCAAATGGCATTAAAGATAACTTTTGACAGGTTGAGGAGAACAACATATGGGCGACAGACAGGAGGATAGCTGAAGTGAGGGAGCTCTGAGCATGAAGGCAGTTGAGAAGAGGTTAAAGAAGCCGGCAAAAGAGAGGAGAATTTATGGAGCAAGGAGAGAGGAAATGAAGTGGGAGAAGAAGCCAAAAAAAAAAAAAAAAAGACAAGTAAAAGGTTTTCACAGTGACATGGATGGCCTGATCGAGGGAAGACCATGAATTTTTAGTAGACTTAATCAATGCAGCGGCTTGATTTTTCTCCTGCTCAGCGGCCCAGCGTGGGAGTGGAGAAGGGGGTTTGCATCAAGAGACTGATGTGGTTTGGCCAGCGGTGTGCGGGGCAGGGATGGAGGTACAAGGATGTTGACGGAAGAATGGCTTAAACAGTCCACCAGGGAGTCAAGGCTGGGGAGGGATGAAAAACTGGGCACGAGGGAGCGCAAAGCCTGGGGCAAAGGGGGGAGGTTGAGGGAGTGCCAGTGAGGCCGCCGTGGAACTGGGGGCTCAAGACGTGGGAAGATTAGACCTGAGTGGGGAATACTAGACGTTATGACTTCAGAAGGAGGAAGGTCCCAGAGACGAGGAAATAAAGGGAGTGGTCCTGTGGGTGCGTGTTGGAAGGTCAGTGGCGGTCAGGGAGTCAGTGAATTGGAGGCTGAAGTGTTGCTGAGTCTGCTGCAGGGCTGAGAAGGCGGGAGTGGGTCTCTCCAAAGCCCCCGCTGGGTCTGTGCGGGGATGTGCTAAGACTGCTGGGTCAGCATCTCCAGTGCCTGACACGTACTGTCACCTGCCTGTGGGCGTTCCCCCTGGAGGGCTCACATACACCTCAAACTCAACTGCATGGAAGTGGATCTCAGTAGGCCTTGTCCCCTGGGTTCTCTCTCTCCTCTGCTGGCCCCACCATCTGCTTAGTAACTCAGATCAGAAATCTCAGTTCCGACATATCTCATATTCCAGTACTTTCCTCCTCTTCTCCTCCTCATCACTTTGTCAGCAGCCTTGACCGAGCTCTTGGCATGCGGAAGTTCCTGGGCCAGGGATCAAACCTGAGCCACAGCAAACCATAGCAGTGACAACACTGGGTCCTTAACCTGCGGTACCACCAGGGAACTCCAGAGAGTTTTTCTTAAACTATTAGAGCATGTCATTCCTCTGTTCAAGGACAGAAATTAAAATCCTTAGCTAAGCATCCAAGGCTTTTCAATTTCCAGCTTTGTTTTCTGTCTTCCGCTCATATATCCTTAAGTTCCAGCCAGGCGAATCTATCTCCTGTTCATGGCCCTTGACTGTTCCAGCTATTTTCTTTCCTCAGGCTGTTTCCTCTGCCTAGAGTCCCCTCCATTTCTTCCCCGCACCAATATGACTCTTAAAATCCCACCCTGGGAGTTCCCGTTGTGGCTCAGTGGTAACAAACCCAACTAGGATCCATGAGGATGCGGGTTCGATCCCTGGCCTTGCTTCATGGGTTAAGGATCTGGCGTTGCTGTGAGCTGTGGTGTAAGTCAGAGAGGCTGCTCAAATCCTGTGTTGCTGTGGCTGTGGTGTAGGCTAGGAGCTGCAGCTCTGATTTGACCCTGAGCCTCGGAACTTCCATATGCCACAGGTGCGGCCCTAAAAAGCAAAATGCATACATACATACATACATACATACAATCCCACCTGATTTTCAAGAATCAGTTCAAATGTCACCTCTTCTGCTAATCCGATCCCCCTTTGCCTTCCTCCAAGTATCATGCTCCTTCTGTGACTCCTCAAAGAAATTAAACCCTTTTTTTTTACCATTTGCATTTTGTCTGGGCTTCAGATCAATCCCATGTGTGTCAAACCATTCCTGTGCAACTGTGAGCAACTGGAGAGTAAGACTCTAGTCTTGATCTTATTCCCAGATGTTCCCCCGCAAGGTACCAGGTATAATAGGGACTTTGGAGTCTTGTTAGAGCCCGGTGGGACTCAGTCTCCACCACTTAAAACCTGTGTGACTTGGGTAAGTCTCTGAACTTCTCTGAGCTTCAGTTTCTTCCTCCCTAAAACAGGGTTAATGATACTGACATCATGGTATCATTTTGAGAATTAAATAAGGCAACACAAACAATGCAGTTAGCACTTGCCTGGCACATTGTCGGTGTTAAATACTTCTTTTTCCCTCCTTGAACATGTGAAATAATAAGTAGAGTGAAGCGAATCGGGTATTGCCCATGACTCTGTTTTCGAGAGCACCTCTTTACTGGGCATGGAAAAAAAGCAAAAGAGGAGAACTGAGCGGGATTTCTCCTCCCTTCCTGCTTCTCTTACTTTCAAAAATTTTCTTTAATGAACATCTTTTACTGGAAAGTTAGAAAGCATTGTTATAAATGAATGCGTGTGCAAAGTTTACATTCATATTGAGAAATGCTGTTTTTCACTGACTGCTCCAGACATTTTCTGGGCTTGTTCTTGAGAGTTTCCATCCAAAACCTGCTAGCAAGCCGTCTGTAAAACGCTCATCTCTCTGCACAATCCTGAAGTCACCCAGATCCCCCACGGAAATCCTTCTCTTCCTCCATTTTGCATTTAATTTCCTTTCATTTGTCTCCAGGGTGACTCCTGCAATGAGAAGTTTTAATTGTTGATCTCCACCGGGGTTTGAAAGGGCACACAGGGCATGCTGAATAATTTGTTTTTCCTGTTGGAGTGGGTGATGGATGAGATGCACTAAAGTGGTATTTCCTCCGCAGATCACGTTGCCACAGCAGCCCTGTTCTCCTTGAGATGGGGAGCGCCATCACGCCAGGGACCCCGAGGTGTGCAGGGGCCACCCCACATCCCAGAGGACGAGATGTGCTGGATGGGAGAGGAGGCCGGTGTGGTTCCAAAGAGTGGTATAGTGGAAAGACCACAGGACGGGAAGCCAGTCCCAGCTGCGTTGGGTCCCAGCTCTGCTGCGTATGTCCTTGTTTTGTGTCTTGAAGCCAATGTCTTGTTTTGTCTCTTTGGTCCTCAGTGTGGTCCTTGGGAACTTGAGAATACCTTCTTCCTCGGGCTTTTGGAGGGTTAGGTGAAGGCCATTAAAGACCGCGGTCACAGTATCTGTGCAGGATGGAAACGTTCACCAGGTGAAAATCCCCTCCTTGCGTCTGCGATTCCTCATCTGTCTGGAAAAGGTGTCCTTTCAGAGGATATTGATTTTCATGGGACTCCGTTCTGAGCAAGCACCTTCCATGTGCACCCAGATGATATGGAAATGTCCGCCCTTGCCTTCAGGGAGATGAGGCTCTAGGGGGAGGCCTTGGGAAAGGCTGATGGGATGTTTTTAAATCTTCAAGTTCGCTATTGTTAGTTGAACAGAGTGGGGGTTCTAAGGCTGTAGAAGAAGACTCCAGAAAGCAGCAGAAGCCGCTCATACCCAAGACCTGGCTCCTGACAACACAATCTCAGTCCCTGAATGCTGACACCCTTCCTTCATGGGTGAAGAAACAGAGGCCTAGGAAGGTTCAAGTGTCCCAGTCCAAGACACACAGCTGCTGCACTAATGAGTGAACAAGTGACTGAAGACCATAACAGCTCACTGGTCTTCAGAAGGCGTCTGAGCCTTCCCACCCTGTCATAATTCATCCTCCCAGCTTGCTCTGTTCATTGTCTACAGGAGCAGCCCTGATTACTTCACGCCCTGGCTCAAGTCTCTAGAAGCCCTTAGCTTTGATTTCAGGGCTCCACAAAGCTCGGTGTGGGCTCACCTGCCGGACCTCGTCTCTGATCACAGAGGTCTTCCTGGTGGTCCGAGGCTCTGGATCACTGTAGCCCTTCCTCTCTCCGTCTTTGTAGCTTCTTGCCTCCCCGACTTTGTCTCCATTGGTTACCTTGCTTACCGTTTCTTTAGCTCAGGGGGCTCTCCTTCAGCATCTCCTGCCTTAGAAGTTCTAGTCGAACGTGATCTTCTTGGAAAGAATCCCGTCCTGTGTTCCCAGAGTACTGCTTGTCCCTCTGGGTTGCTCCTTCACAGCCAGCTGTGCAGTGGAGCCATTCGAGTCTGACACCCACTCAGCTGAGCTCTGCAAGGGCGGGAGAAGGAGACTGGTTTGTCTCCGTAGCTCCAATTCCCAGTCCCTCCCAGTCCAGGGTTTAGCACAGAAGAGATGCTCCGTATGCAGTTGTTGAATGAATGAATGAATGAATGAGTGCATGAATTAATGACCAGAGTTCCTGATCCACCTGCCAGGACCTTGGGGCAAACAGGGAATGAAGTGGTTGGTTGATTGGGGGAATTGAGAGCATGGGTGATACTAAGAGGAGTGAGCTACAAGGGCTGAGTCAGACAAGAAACCTTGGTGAAAACTGTGAGCAGTCTGGGGTTGTGAGTATCATGGGTGCCATGTGGAGAGAGTGGGTAGACGTGCTAATGTCTGTTAGCACTTAATGAATGCTTGTGATATGCCAGAACTCATGTCGAACTTATCTCATGCCTTACTTCATTTACTCTTCATAATAGCCCTAAAAACAGGTCCACTTCTTTATTATCTTTCTGTTTTTGCAGAAAAAGGGGTGAAGAAATTCACTCACAAATACCAGCTGCTGAGAGGTAGAGCTAGGAGTCCAGCCAGTTCTGTCTGGCACCAGAGTCTATGCTCTCAACCACTTCATTATATTCATGTGACATCCAACAAATGGTGCCTTCACCTGCTATGAAGTCTTGTCGGGGTTAGTCTCAGAGCCAAGACCACAAAATGGCCAATGATCTATGAGATGCTAAGAGAACAGATGTCATATAAATAGCTTGGATCTCTGCATGCATGTGTGCATTTTGGATATGTTTACTAAAGCCTGGTTATTTTACCCCATCTGGGCTGCTATCACTGAATACCATATCACTGAGTGACTTTTTTTTTTTTTTTGTCTTTTGCCTTTTCTAGGACTGCACTTGTGGCATATGGAGGTTCCTAGGCTAGGAGTCCAATCAGAGCTGTAGCCGCCGGCCTACGCCACAGCCACAGCAACGTGGGGTTCGAGCTGCGTCTGTGACCACAGCTCACAGCAACACCGGATCCTTAACCCATTGAGGGAGGCCAGGGATCGAACCCGCAACCTCATGGTTCCTAGTCGGATTCGTTAACTACTGAGCCACGATGGGAACTCCCACTGGGTGACTTCTAAACAGCAGAAATTTATTTCTTACAGGTCTGAAGCCTGGGGCATCTGAGACCGAGGTTCTAGCAGATTCAGTGTCTGGCGAGGACGCACTTCCTATCTTCTTGCTGTATCTTCACGTGGTGGAAGGAACAAGGGAGTTATTTTTTAAGGGCACTAATCCCATTCTTGAGGGCTTCACCCACATGACCTAATCATCTCCCAGGGACCACCCACCTCCTAACACCATCACATTAGGAATTAAGTTGCAACATATGAACTTTGTGGGGGGACACAAATATTTAGTCTATAGCAAATGGTGGTCACAGTTTGCCAAGCTCTTTCCCCTAGATTATCTCATTTAATACCCGTTTAGCTCTCATTTGGGCGTTCACAGTGTTAACCATGATTTGTCAGGACCTCTGCCTCAAGGGCCATTTGCCACTAAGTAAAGATGGGTGAAGGAAAAGGGGAGTAACAGCAGCTGCCAAATGCTGAGGAGGCCCTGAAATATTATCTAGACCAAAGTTTCTTCTGCACTATTGACATTCAGGGTTGGACCACTCTTTGTGGTGGGGTCCGTCCTGTGCTTAGTAGGGTTTTCAGCTGCATCCCTGGCCTCCATCCACTAGATGTCAGTAACACACACACACACACACACACACACACACACCCGAGTTGTAACAGTTTAAAGTCTCCAGACATTGCCATATGACCTTGGGGATCAAAATCACTTGGGCAGAGGAGCACGGATCTGGAGAGTTCCTGGTGATGAATGCAGACGTGTTGGCCACATTTCCTAATTTTCATGCCGGTACGCTTTCTCTCTGTGTTCTACAGATGAAGCTCAGAAAGATCAAGGAGCAGGTCCATAGTCACAGTCTAGGTGGTTGGGCTGAGAATACAATGCATGTCCACTGCTTTGCCTTACAAGTGCTAAGGGCCTTGTGTGTAGTTCATTAACGACACCCACCCTCTTGTCCAAAAAAGAAGATGGATGGAATGTCAAGATTGGAGGGCATAGCTTTCATCTGAGGGTAAGTGGACTTACTAAAATTACATCCTAGAATTACACCGACCTAACCACCCGGTCCTCGCAGCTGGCATGGGACCGGGCACTGCGTCTTCCCAGGTTAGTCTTAGGACATGGAGGAGCAGAGAGTCCATCGTTCAGTGGGGGCGGCTCACTCTCAGGAGGAGGACTGGAGAAACTAGCTTGGGTTTGCCTGGCTTATTTTTCTATATGTGCAGTTGGATGAGTCACTTTAGCCCCCAGGGAGACTGAGAAAAGGGTCAGAGCGAGGCCACTAACAAAGTTCTTCCACGTACAAGGAACATGATTAATATAACCAGGAGTTACATGCGTCATGTCCTCCCTCCCTAACAGTGGCAATATCAAGAATAAGAAACGCGTGTTCCTACATAAAACAGTAAGAATCACTGAGAATGCTGGACTCATTTTCAACGTCAGACTGTTGCAAAGAAGAAGTTTGTCATGCCTGACTTGAAAGTTATGCATTTCTAGGAACATACACTAGCATATAAGCTGGTGAAGGGGACACACTTTCTCTCAGTGCCATTGACATTGATCTTCAAATTTCCTTCTCTGAGCATCTGCCTAGTAAAGAATGTGATGAGAATCAGGTAAAAATTTCTACCTGAGTAAATGTGTTAGAAAATTAAAACAAAAGCTTTCCTGTAATTTGCAGGAAGTAATTATAGAAAACAGTGTCTTTTTAACTTGAAACACAAAGCTAAAAAGTGTGAGAAAATTCTTAAAGAGGGATTTTTACCAGGATACTTGTCCAAAGTTTCAGAACTCTATCTCAGCTTGACACGTTTGTGCTGAAGACAAAATTTAAAATAACTGTATGCCTAGGAATATATTACGTTAAATTTAACTAATAATAGTTGTTTGAAAAATACCAAACTGTTCTTAGATGTTTATGCCTTTAAGAAAAAGCTTTATTGTGGAGTTCCCGTCGTGGCTCAGTGCTTAACGAGTCTGACTAGGAACCATGAGGTTGCGGGTTTGATCCCTGGCCTCGCTCAGTGGGTTAAGGATCCGGCATTGCCGTGAGCTGTGGTGTAGGTTGCAGAAGCGACTCGGATCTGGCATTGCTGTGGTTGTGGTATAGGCTGGCAGCTACAGCTCGGATTTGACTCCTGCCTGGGAACCTCCATATGCTGCGAGTGTGGCCCTAGAAAAGGCAAAAAGGCAAAACAAACAAAACAAAAAAAAGAAAGCTTTATTGAGGTATAATTTGTTTACTATAAAATTTACCAGTTTTAAGTGTATAATTTTATGGGTTTTGACCAAGGTAAATAGCCATAATCACTAGTAATAATTACTAGCTAGAAAACTGTCACGTTCTTTACACAGCCATTTGTGCCTTTGATGAATCTTCAAGGAATCGCTTGTTGTTCTCTAGGACTTACTACATTTAACTAATTTCATGTAGAATTGTATGTTTTATTGAGGAAGGGAGCCATGGGAAATTTCCCTTGCAGTCAGCATGTACTTTGAGGTTGAAGCCATGTGGGAAGAGGGCGGCAGCGTCAGCTGCAAAGGAAAGTTATTCAAAAGAGGAGGAAAAAAAAAGGATTCATTTGAGTACAACATTTATAAACCTAAATTCGTAAAGTAGCTGGAAACCCTGGAGCAGACATTGCTGTTTTCAGCTCTGGAGTACTTCTACCCAGACCCCACCAGCACCTTCTCCGGACAGGCTCCCACAGCCGTCTCATCCTGCATTTAATAATCCTTCACAGTTAGAAAGTGCTTTCGCAACCATTTTACAGTTTAGAAAGTGCTATCGCATCCATTAACTTACTTAATCTCTTCCTGCTTGCCCCGAAGCTAAGCAGGCTCTCAGATGAATTCACTCAGAGTTGGATCATCAAAACACTCATCTCTTCTGCCTGCATCTCCCTTGCCAAGCACGGCTCTCTTAATGGCAAGGTGGACGGCAGCCCTATCATCAGGCTGGAGATAAATTGGTGGCGATCCATCAGTCGGTGGTTTCCGTGCCTCCTGAACACTAGGTGTCAAGCCTGATGAATCAGGGATTCTGATCCAGTGGTAATTTGGAACTCCGAGCTCCATCGCCAAGCCCCTGCTCTTCTGGCTGGGATTTGAGGACGTGTAAAAGAGCCATGCCGGAGAAAGACCCCGGATGAGTCTCAAGAAGAGAGTCTTTTGCTGCACAGCGGAAATTGACAGAGCATTGTAAAACAACTCTGCTTTAATAATAATAAAAAATATGGAGAACAGACTCGTGGTTGCCAAGGGGGAGCAGGAGGGAGTGGGATGGACTGGGAGTTTGGGATTAGTAGAGGCCAACTATTACATGGAGAATACATAAGCAATGAGATCCTACTCTATAGCACAGTGAACTATATCCATCCAGTCTCTTGGGATAAGACATGGTGGAAGATAATATGAGAAAAAGAATGTATGTGTGTGTGTGACTGGGTCACTGTGCTGTACAGCAGAAATTGACACAACGGTATAAATCAATTACGCCTTAATGAAAAAAATTAGAAAAAAGAGAGTGTTTTGTTAACGCCTAGTTATGGGAGCGAGGGAGAGCCCTCAGGCGAGCGAAGGTGGAAGTGAATACCCCCGCCCGTTTTCTGGACGTACTCTGCAGATCCAGGACACAGAGAGAGACGGACTGAAGGATGAGTGACACCAGTCCTCATGGCAACGCCCGCGTCTCTGGCTCCTAGGTGAAACAAGGTAACTATGATT
Organism: Catagonus wagneri; assembly: GCA_004024745.2. Taxonomy (NCBI): domain Eukaryota; kingdom Metazoa; phylum Chordata; class Mammalia; order Artiodactyla; family Tayassuidae; genus Catagonus; species Catagonus wagneri. The sequence goes on from PVHT021183632.1 coordinate 7,504,820, forward strand.
AAGGACACTTGGGAGCAAACACTTAGGAATCGGGGAACCTGGATCCCAGTGCCAGCTCTGGTCTGTAGTTGGTGTTTGCCCTTGAACAAGTCTCTTGCTTTCTCTGACCTTGAACTGTGTCGTCTGTGAAAGGAGAAGAGTTGATGATGTGATTGCAGACTGTCTTCCAGAGCTGGGACTCTAGGGCTCCTCGGAAGGAGAACCGAGGGTCAGGGATGTCGAGAAGGTCATTTGAGCGGGGGACTGAAGAAGGGCAAGGCTGTGTGTTTCCCTGGTAGACGGAGGAGTCTCAGTAAAGCAGTACCCCATCGCTTTCTCACCTCTTGATGACGCAACTTAGCTCTCCTTCTCCATCCTTCCTCCGTCGGAACCTCATGGATCCCTCGGACATCGCTCCAGTTTGTAGTGTGACATGTCAGCGTAGGTGGCGAGGCTTTGGAGCAGGCAGATGTTAACTCAGATACTGGCTCCAACCCTCGCTCTCTCGACAAACAGCCTCTCCTTTCTGATCCACGCCTGCAAAGGAGGGCAACATTCCCCATGTCACAGAGCCGTTGGGAAGACGAAATGAGAAGGCGTAGGTAAATCACCTAAGGTAGAAGCCCCTCAGTCAACAATAGCTATTATTACACAAGAAAAATATTCAAGTAATAAAGGAATCAGAAATGCTGACATTGTCTTCCCCGTCCTCCTCCATTCAGTGCCATGGGGGCCAGACGATACCAGAAAAATGTGACCTGATCGTCTCCTAGAAGCCCTTCTCCCATCTCCCCACAGAGGATGACAGGTTTGGGGCAAGAAGTCTAGGACCGGGCTGTGCCCCAGATCCACACTCACCAGCTGAGGGACTTCGAGTCTCCTGGGCCAGTGTTTCTGTGTTTGTTCACTCATCCATTCGATAGGCTTTCACTGGGCACTGACTTATGCTGGCGGCACTGTGCCAAAGGAGATACATAACCTCAACTCTGCCTGTCTCCAGGGTTACCATGGGGCTTGGAGGGGACAATATCAGGGAGGAAACTGGTGGGGTTTAAGGAAGATTCTGAGCCTTGATGATTATCATGACTATTAATTAATTCATCACTATGGTGATACATGAGGCCAGGTGTATTAAACTGTAAGCAAAGCAGGAAGGGCCGGAGAGATGGCTGTAGGAGGGGCTTTTTAAGGAACCCAGCTTCTATGAGTCAGCAGGACTTGAAGATAGAGCCACGTCTTCTGGAATGACAGGACTAGGGCCAGGAGGTTACGCACCCCCGCATCCTTGGTGTCCACTTGGGGCGTGCAGCCCTGAATATTCAGTGAGCTCAGTTATCCTTCATGTAAGGTTCCTGCCAGCAACTCTCAGTTGCTTGGGCACCAGCACATGAGGAGGGTCTTTGAAGAGGAGAATTGAAGAGGGTAGTTGAGTTTAACGAGGGCAGACTCTGGCCAAGTGAGAAATGGGAGGAGGAGTTCCCTTCGTGGCTCAGCGGAAACGGATCCGACTAGGAACCATGAGGTTGCGGGTTCGATCCCTGGCCTTGCTCAGTGGGTTAAGGATCCGGCGTTGCTGTGAGCTGTGGTGTAGGTTGCAGACGCGGCTCGGATCCCGCATTGCTGTGGCTGTGGCGAAGGCCCGCAGCTACAGCTCCTGTTAGACCCCTAGCCTGGGACCCTCCATATGCCTCAGGTACGGCCCTAAAAAAAAGGGGGGGGGGAGAAATGGGAGAGGGGCAATGGTTTGGTAGCATGCTACAAGAAAGCGATTTTAATGGTGTACCAGGGAGTGTGAGGTTAGAAGAGGAGGCTTTGTGTTGACAAAGCGCTGGGCCGTGGAGTGGAGGGTGTAGTGAGACAGAGAAATGGTGGCAGTGGGGCCGGAGTAAGGGACCTGTGGTCAGTGACTCCTGGCCAGAGAGTGAGATTCTTACACCTGAGGTTTCCAAGGTGACAAGATTACTGACAGTGGCAACACCTGGGTGTGATGATGGGGTAGGTGGTTTTGTGGGGATGGAGAAGGTTGTTGGAGATGAAGAGGTCAGGAGCCGATGACCCAGTGGAGCTCAGTTATCTACACAGGTGTTACAGCCTTTGCGAGTGAGGTTTGGGGTGGAGGGGAAGATGGTGGGCCTGGAGTTCAAGTTCTGAACTAATGAGGGGATAACCGAGAGATCAGCAGCTAAGCAGAGAAAAAGGAGGTAGAGCTGGATAGTGCAGACATCGAAAGGGGAGGAGAAATGGTCTGGAAAATGCATTAGGAACCAAGGAGGAAACCTAAGCCGTTCCTGGTGCTGAGATAGGAGGGGACTTTAGGAATGGTTCTGATAAATGGGGCTTCAGATTAGAAGCCATAAAGCGGGAAGGAGAAAAGACACTGAGAGTTAGCCCTATAGCAGGTGGGAATGCTGCTAGCAGTGGTCAGGCTGCTGTTTTGGGGGGGAGGCTAATAAGTGACATAAAGCAATGAACTCAAAACATAATGCAGTCCTTGGGGAAATGATCGATTTTAGGGTTGGGGAAGGGACTAATGCAAGGTGAACCTGTAGCATCTTGGAGTGTCAAGAAGTACGGAAGTGCTAAAAAAGAAAATCCGAATGACGAGAGTCTGCCAAAGGGACACAGGAGCCAACTGAAAAAGGCTCCCAATGACCGCAGCTGGAGCATCACGATAAATAGAGTACTGTTGGGTAATAGCCCAAAGCATCAAATACATTTCCAGGAGTCCGTAATGAAACAAACACATGATTGACTGTATAAAGGAGATTAAAAAGCAAGTCTTGCCTACAGAAGAATTCTGAATACTTTATGTAGATCTTCCAGCTTAAGAAAGGAGAGCACAGCTCCCCACCCTCAAGAGGTCATAATGACTTCGGAAGCATGGCGGAATAAGCCACGTCCAAATATGCCGTTTGGGCGTTCAGTTTATTTTGAGCTGAAGGCAGATACAAGAAAACTCTCTGACTTCTATTTGTTGAAAAGCAGTGCGTAAATGTGCAAAGATGTCTGCACTCCCCACTCTACCAGGAAGGACCAGTTAATTCTATGAGACAACTCTAGTCTCAGCCCCAAGAGGGCACCAGAGGAATCTACGTTACAAACTGCTAACTAGCCCTTATCGTCCATTAGTTCCCGCATATATTTGCCTTCCCCCAATATGCCATCCCCGGAAACTCAATGTCATTTTTCTTTGTCCTGCCACTTCTCTACAAAATTTGTTGTTTTGTTGAGATGCTATAAAGCCCATGTTCTAATCACCCCTTTGAGTTCTTCGTCACTGAGGGCTCCCACTTGTGTGAACAACACACATGTTCATAAACCTTGTTTTTCTTGTGTTAATTTGTTTTTTGTCAGTCTGGCTTGTAGGGCTCCAGCCAATGAACCCAAGATGGGTAGAATCCCCCCACACACACACACACCAAACTTCCTTCCAAAGAGTACAGTGTGGAAAAGTGGGCATGGGAAATAAGCAGTTTTGCAGTGGAGAAACCTAACAAGTGTGACCTTAGTCAGGTGGTCAAGGTCAGTGTCAAGAATGGTGTCATGTTGATTGCACTTCCCCCTCATCGGAAGTGATGACCTCTGTGGTCTTCCTCCCCACAAACCCATAAGCCTAGTCTAATCATGAGGATAACTTCAGATGAATCCCAGCTGAGTGACATGTTATAAAATGCCTGATGCCTCAAAACCGGTGAGGTCATCGAAAACGAGAGTCAGAGAAACCACTACAGCCAAGAGGAACCTAAGGAGACATAACATTTAAATGTAAGGTGGTATCCTGGTTGGGATCTTGGGACAGAAAAAGATCGTTAAAAGCTAAGGCCATCTGAACAAAGTTTGGCTCATTAACGGTGATAAATGTAAGATGTTAAGAAGAGGAGAAACTGCATACAGCGTATATGGGAATTCCTGTAATATCATTGCACTTTTCCTGTAAATCTAAAACTGTTCTAAAATTCAAAGTTTATTTAAAAATTCAGCAGACTGAGCTCATTCAGAAAAGGAACAAACAGCTCTGCACACTTTCTTAGGATCCACAGTTTCCTTGTCTTCTAAAATAAAAGATATTCATTATAAAGTTTATAATTTCAGAGTTCCTGTCGTGCCTCAGTGGTTAATGAACCCGACTAGTATCCATGAGGATGCGGGTTCGATCCCTAGCCTTGCTCAGTGGGTTAAGGATCCAGCGTTGCCATGAGCTGTGGTGTAGGTCGCAGACGTGTCTCAGATATTGTGTTGTTGTGGCTGTGGTGTAGACCAGCAGCTGCAGCTCCAGTTGGAGCCTAGGAACTTCCATATGCTGTGGGTACAGCCCTAAAAAGACAAAAGACAATAAATAAATTAATGAATTAATGAATAAATAAAAGTTTGTAATTTCAAACATTATTTTTTAGCTTCTTAACTTCAGAGGGCAGGGATGAAGGTAATGCATTAAGGAAGATACTGAAGATGTCTCTGGCTCTAACTGTGGTTAAAAGGTCCTTAGTGGAGTTCTCTCGTGGTGCAGTGGGTTAAGGATCTGGTGCTGTCACTGCAGTGGCTTGGGTTACTGCTGTGGTGCAGGTATGATCCCTGGCCTGGGACACGCCCCTCCCCCAACCAAAAAAAAGAGAGAAGAGTCAGTAGCACTGGAAACAATGTTGGCTGAGCAGTTGTAAGCCCAGGCTTAGCCTTGACAAATTTAGATTTCATTCTCATCTACCATCAGTGTGGCTTTGGGAAAATATACTCAATCTCTGAGGTCCTTAATTTCTCCATCAGAAAAATGAGAATAAAGTACCTGCTTTGTGTTCAATAGTCGTGTGAATAGTAAATGAGATAAAACACATGAAGAATCTTACAAAAACTATAAAGCTCCTGGTCCCTGGTGGGTGCTCCATAAATGACAACTGCCAAGCCGGTCATGCCCAGGGCACCGCCACGCCCTTCGTGAGCACACACATCACATGGGGATCTCAGGAAAATGCTGATTCTGGCTCAGCAGGTTGGTGGGGTGCAGACTCTCCGACTCTCACAAACTCCCAGGAGAGGCCCGCGCTGCTGGTCCAGGACCCCACGGTGACTGACGAGTGAGGGTCCAGGCTGTGGACCTGGTCCTGACCAAGACCACTTGGTGTTTTGGGGGCAAGTGACCTGCCCCGCTGAGACTTGCTCTCCTGTCTGTAAAATGAAACAAAGAAATGGAAAATGAAAACAAGACCCAGGCGTGAGTGATGGGTTTGCTTCTCAACATGATACAACTGGTCAACCTTGGCGCTGTCTGGAAGCCCAGCCACCATCTGCGGTTGCCTGCTTTCTCAGTGGGTTTCTCTGGAGCTGACCCTGCTTCCCGCCTCCCTGGCTGTGTAAGCTTTGTAAGGGTCATAGTAGGGACCTTCCAAAAGGCTCAAGGGGAAAAAAAGTTTTAATTGTACACATAAAATGAAATGAAACAAATTGCACTATTTCCATCTGAATTCCTTTCCTCATGGCTCATTTTGACAAGAGGGAAATACATTGCCATCGACCCCTCCCACCCCCCAACAAAACCAGCTGCTTCCAGTCAGAGTGAATGGATCGTGATTTAATGAAGACAGCCATCTGTTACAGAGTAAAAATTCTAATTAACCAATATATGAATCAGAACAGAATTAGCCATCAAGTCATTAGCGTCCTGTAACTGCTGAATGGAACGTGGAGCTGTGACCACGTGGAGCAGCCTGCCTCCAGACTTAGTGAGAAGGGAACCCGGCCGTCCCTCACCGGCGGTGCTGCGGCCCCAACAGGAGGGGTCCGGTTCTGGGGCGTTCGTTGAAGTCAGCCTCATCCAGAGGAATCTTGGTGTTCCGGGTAATGCATGCCACTCCCGTTTACTGGTCACATCACAGTCTGCCAAATGCTCTCACACCAGGAATGCCTTGAACCCTCTGCCGCTCGCTCCGTGATTAGAGCCGCGGGTCGCAGCCGCAGGGTGGGCGATTCGCTCAGAGTTCACACCCAGAAAGGAGCCAAGTCGAGCCCCAAATCTAGGTCATGGGCTTCCAGATCCTGCCATGACGGCCGTATCCCCAAGGTGTTTGTGTCATCCTAAATCATTGAGAGACTCCAGTTACCAGAGGCTTCTGGCTCTCTGCAAAGTCAGATGCCCTTGGCCTCTTTCAGATGTTGGAAGGAAGACCCTAACGCTTCACCGAGCTGCTTGAAGTTCTCCGTAGAACGCTGGACATAGCGGGGGTGGCGAGCTGGCTGGGGGACTGTGTCCATCTTTTCACGGCTGTACCAGAGCCTGGGGTCCTGTGCCTTGGTGCACGGCAGACGCTCAGTAAGGACTGTTGAATGAGTAAGAGAATAAGTGAATGACCTTGACAAGTCCTTGTGTCTCTCTTGGTTTGGCCGGAGAGCTCTAGAGGAACATTCAGTTGCTCCCTCTTGCCTAGAAAACGAAGCTCTCAATGTACTATGTGTTTATCAAATCTTTTTAAAAAGACAAATTGTGGAAGTTCCTGTTGTGTTTCAGCGATTAACGAGCTCAGCTATGATCGATGAGGATTCGACACCTAGCCTGGGAATCTCCATATGTGGCAATGGGGCCCTAAAAAGCAAAAAAAAAAACCAAAAAGTTGTACCACCAGTTGACGTCTGCCTACAATACACAGACAAAGGAGCAGAAAGCTTTTTGCTCCGTTCCTTGCCAGCCCGGGATTGTCCCAATTTAATTCCGTTGCTAGGTATGGACGGGAGCTCATTCTTGTCTCAGCTTCTATTTTCTTTGTCACTTCAGAGGAGATGAGCATTGCCCCATATGTTTCCCTTCTACTTGCGTCCTTCTTTCTCTGGGACATTGTGTCTTTTACTCATTTGACTACAGAAAGCTCAATGTTTTTCTTGCTAAGGGATATGAATTCTTCGTAGAATAAAGTTAGTTAGTTAATGTTTGCTGCAAATATTTTTCCTCCTTCTTTTTCCCCCTCTTCACTCCACCCCCGACGTGTAGCAACTTTACATTTTGCTGGAGTCCCTTCTGCCCATCGTTTGCCTTGGGCTTTTAAAATTGCTATTATTTTTTTTTTAGGGCCGCACCCATAGCATATGGATGTTCCCAGGCTAGGGGTCTAATCGGAGCTGCAGCTGCCGGCTTACACCGCAGCCATGGCAGCACCAGATCCGAGCTGCATCTTCAACCTGTGCCGCCGCTTGTGGCAACGCCAGATCCTTAACCCACTGAGCAACCCAGGGATCAAACCTGCATCCTCCTGGATACTCGTCAAGTTCTTAACCTGCTGAGCCACAACACGAATTCCACCTTGGGCTTTTTCTATTACTGTTGTACTTAGCAAGTCTTGTCTCCCTTAGATGTTTGATAATTATTCATTTCTAGTTCTTCCAGGGTCACGCTGATTTTCTGGCGTTTACCTTACGTCCGTAATCCATCTGGAATGGATTGTGATGTGTGGTGTGAGGGGTTTTCCTTTTGGTTCCGTACCTTGTGGCTGCAGGGCTCTGGAAAAGCACAGATTATGACTGGATGCAACTAGATACCACTGTGAGCTGGACTGGATCCTGGGATTTATCAGGAATATTGAATATCTAAAATTAGTTCACCCTAGGAAAGGAAGTCTTAGTCATCTTAGCACAAGTGGAAAAAGAAATAAGACAAGCAGTTAAAAATGTTGTTTTTAGGTCCCAAACTTCTGCTCACTCACCGAGATTTGGATCCAGGGCCATTTCTCCTGTGAGTTCCTTTTTTTTCTTCCCAAATATACAATACAGTATTATGAATGGTAGTCGCCGTGCTGGACATTGCATCGCCATGACTTATTTGTTTTATAACTGGAAGATTTTGCTGGCTGACTACCTTTACCCATTCACCCACCTCCAACCCCCACCCCTGGCAACCACAAGTATGTTCTCTGTATCTATGAATTTGGTTTTGTTGTTGTACTTTTCCTATTCCATGTATGAAATCATACAATATATATATTTTTTTCTGTTTGACTTATTTCTCTTAGCATAATGCCCTCAAGGTTCATTTGTATTTTCTCTGGATAGCAAGAGGTCATTCCTTTTTGTGGCTGAGTAATATTCCATTGTATATAAAGTTTACCATTTTAACCATTTTTAGGTATATGGATCAGTGACATTAAGTATATTCACATTGGTGTATATCAGTTACCATCATTCATCTCCAAAACTTTATCTTCTCAAACTGAAACTCTGTACCCATTAAACAATATCTCCCCTTTTCCACCTGCTCCAGCCACTGGCGACCACTATTATATTTCCTGTGTCCATGAATTTGACTATAATAGATACCTCTTATAAGTGGAATCATCAGATATTTGTCTATTTCACTTACCAAGATGTCTTCGAGATTTATCCATGTCTACAGCATGTGTCTGAATCGCCTATCTTTTTAAAGTAGAATAATCTTCCACTGTATGTATACCACATTCTGTTTATCTGTTCTTCTGTCAATGGACTTTCCTTACACCTTTTTGACTCTTGTAAATAAGACTGCTCTGAACATAGGTGTACAAATGTCTGTTTGAGTCCCTGCTTTCAGTTCTTTGGGGTATATACCCAGAAGTGGAATTGCTGGGTCACAGGGTAATTTTTATGCTCAAGTTTTTGAGGAAACGCCCTACTGTTTTCCACAGCAGTCGCATCATTTTACATCCCCACTAGCAATGCACAGGGTTCCAACTTCCGGGGAGGGCTTTCCTCTTACTCCAGTCCCAGCCTGGTGCCTCCGCTGGGCACCACAACACCCTCTCTCCCCTCCCGTACCGTTAACCACATGGGATAAGTGAGGTTTCCGCAGCACAGTGGTTACCGTGTTCGCCTAACACAGGGGGTAGCTGTCGAGTGTTGACTTGGCTGGTTCCACGGCATCACTGGAAGTTCTCAAGTCAAGGGAGAGACCTTGACTCCCTTATTTGCTGTTGCTTCTCCAGCTCCTGCCGTAGCCCCTAATCATAGAAAGCCCTCAGGCAGTGCATATTTAATGAGTGTACAAACTCATGAATAAGTGGCACTTGTAAAGTTCCTTTGGGCACCTGCCAAGCATCTTGGTGACGTTATCTCATTAATGCTCATAACAAATAGAGATGGCAGCGACGACTGTCACTTCATTCACCCGCCAGGAAACCAAGGCTCAGAGATAGCAGAGACTTGGCCACAGTTTTTTGGACCTTCAGCTGATGATGATACTGTGTGTCCTGTCCTTGTTTGGAGACTTCTTTTTCGGATGAGGACGTTGAGACCCAGGAAGAGCCCCAAGGTCATATTGTCAACAGGCTCTTAGATAGACTCCTGTTGCACATGGAACCAGGATGCTTTAGGGACTCCAAGACCTTTATCCCTCTTCAGCTGGCCTTCCAGTGTGCAGGCTAGGGTCTTGCTCTTGACTGGCTCTTAGAAAATAATGATTGATCTGAGCCACTTTGAAGCTGTTATACAGTTTGATATCAATGCCACTAGACATGTCTACGGCAACTTTCCACTTTTACTGGGCACTTTTACCTTCATGTTTTGGCCTCATCCTTGGATGTAATGAAATCTAAAGCTATCGATGACAAACCACCCTGTAGGACTGTTTAAGTAACCAGGATTCTCGTATGTGTGTACAAAAGAAAAAGAAATGACTGACCTTGGAAATTCTCCGTCCTTTGTTGTGATGGTTAATTTTATGTATTAACTTGACAAGGCCACGGAGCGCCCAGACATTTAGTCACACATGATTCTTGGTGTGTCTGTGAGGCTGTTCTGGATGAATGTAGCATTTGTATCTGTAGACTGAATAAAGGAGATTTCCCTCTCTAATGTGGGTGGGCCTTATCTAATCAGTTGAGGACCTGAGAAGAACTAAAAGGCTGAATAAGAGGAAGCTCCTCCTGCTTGACTGCTTGAACTGGGACCTGTGCTTCTTCTGCCTTCAGGTTAGAATTAAATAATTGGCTCTTCTTGGGCCGTGAGCCTGCCAGCTTTCAGACTGAAGCCACACGGTGGATTGGAACTATTTCTCTGCAGAACCTTGATGAATACATCAGTATAAAGAGTTGGTACCTCTCCAGCATCCATCAGGGAGACATGTTCTTCCCAGCTGACAACTGGCTCTCTGTGCTCAGTGCTTGCTGTTTACAAAGTCCCTCCACAGACATCCAGTACAATTCCCACAAAAAACATTGAGAAGGAAGAAACTGGTATTCTCCCATTTACAGATGGGAGAATTGAGTTTCCAAAAGGCTGTGACTGGCCCCTGGCCACCCCAGTTTCCTGACCCCAGTTCCAGGCTCTTCTCAGTGCTCTCATCTGGGGTCAGGCCGGGTAGGTGGCCTTACTCAGGTGTGACCAGAGCCAGACAGAGGCTCCCGATTAAGAAGCCACCCCAAGACCTGGGGCTTAGAGCAGAGTTCTGTGCTTTTAGGCAGTGAACCCAGTTCAGCAGAACAGGAAGTTAGGAGGCTGGGATCAGAGGGGTGTGGGGTTGAGGGGTCCTGGGTGACAACGTAGTTCAGGATGCAGCTGAACTGGGATGCTGAGAAGGATAGGAGTGAAGGCGGTGCAGGTCAGTATGCCTGCTGCACAGACAAATGATTGCAGTGGGAAGGGAGAAAACATAGGGATGGCTGGTGACCGAGGCAAGTACTTGCAAGCTCAAAGGTCTTCACCTTCTGTTAGTAACTGAACGTTTGTGTCCCCCCAACGCCCACTCGTATGTTGAAGCCCTAATCTCCGGGGTGGCTGTGTTTGGAGATGGGCCCTCTGAGGAAGTCATTAAAGTCATAAGAGTGGGGCTCCATCCAATAGAAATAGTGTCCCAATAAGAAGAGACACCAGAGATTTCTTTCTCCCCCATCAGCCCCCTTCCCCTCACTTTCCTCCTCATGCACGCAGAGAAGAAGCATAAAGCAAGAAGGTCGCCGCCTGCAAGCTAGGAAGAGAGTCCTCACCGGAAGCTGACCATGTTGGCATCTGGGATCCAGACACCAGGACTGTGAGAATATAAATGTCTCTTGTTTAAACCACCTAGTTTCTTGTATTTTGTTATGGAAGCAAAACTGAGCATCACATATCCACCCCCCCCCTTTTTTTTTTGGCTGCACCTGCCCCACGAAGAAGTTCTGGGGCCAGGGATCTAACCTGTGCCATAGCAGTGACAATGCTGGATCTTTAACCTGCTGAGCCACCAGGAAACTCCACACGCTGCTGTTTTAAAACAAAGAAATAAATGTGTGCAGGCTGCTGCAGCCTGTGGTGCTGTCCCAGCTTGAGTGCGTTAGATTGCCCTGGTTCCCTACGCTGGTTAGGGGTATTACCTACGCTGGTTCCTCTCCTGGGAACAGCCTTCCTGCCGTCTCTTTCTGGTGACCTTGCAAATTAAGGACCATGCCCCCTTCCAAGAGATTGCCCCTTCACCTGCCTCGAGAGCAGAGCTGAGCCCTCCTGAGTATGGGGCACCTGGGATGACCGATAGAGAATATTTCTTCCTGAGCCCTTGGGATTACGAGGGCAGGCAGGTTCCAAAAAGACCACATCAGGACTGTTTCCTGGAGGCAGCCAGAGCCACCTCCTCCCATGAACGTCCAGGCTGACTCCAGTCAAGCATCTGACTCTTGAGTCCTCCTGCCTTTGGACACTCTGCTGGAGTCGAGCGGCCTCGCAGGACGCTCGTCAAGCAAGGCGAGTGACGTCTTCCTTTCTTGATTACCTCCTCCAACCTCTTCGTAACTGGAGCTGAAGACAGATACTGACACCAGCTCCTTGACACCCTGTCAGACCCGCTGAAGGAGTGTGGGACAGGCAGGCCCAGCGAAACAGTGGTATTTTTAGACCCTGGCTTGTGGAACCTTTTTTTCCCCCTTGGTTGTGATATGTTCCTGATAACCTCTCTTCACTCTGAAGGACTCAACTCTCCCTGTTTCTGTGGAGAAACAGGATCTCAGAGTCCAAAGGTACCTTCAAGGCCACCCTCCTCCAGCCTCTGACCCTGCACATGAGAGAGGTCCCGATGCCAGCCTTGGCCTCCCCCACCCCGTCTCCTTTCCACGTGGTCAAGAGTGATCTTTCAAAATGCCAATCTGGAGCCATCACGCCCCTCCTTAAAGTCCTTCAGAAGCCCCTCCTTGTCCTCAGGAGACAGAGGAGACTCCTCCGTTGGTACCAAAGACCCCACGTTACTGGGCCCTCATGGAGCCCCTTCACTGTAACTGCACTTCTGTAATTTTCCAAGCAGGATACGTACCCCAATCCTCCGTGTGTTCACTCTTGCTGGTCCTCCTGCCAGGAACACTGCACCTGTCTACTCACCTTCCAGGCTAAGCTTGAAGGGCACCTTTTCCTGGATGTGTTTTCTGACCCCCGCTGCCCCACCTCCCACCCCCAGGATGAAGCAGATGCTCTTTGTCCACATTCCTGTATCATCCTGTGCGGTCCCGACTCGGTGCTGGGATGGAAATGTCTGTTTCATGTCTATCTTCTCCCTTCTCAACTCTCAGCTCCCTAAGGTCAAGCGCTTGGTTTTCCAACTCCAGCATCCTTGTGCTTGGGCATAACTGACACTCGGAAAAAGTTTGTTCACTCCACTTCGTTGAGTGGAATGAATGAGCAGATAAATGAATGAATAAATCTTACCCAAGGTCTTGTACAAGGGAGCGCAGAAGCAGGGTTTCCAGGCCACTGTGAGTGTCCTATTACCTTGAATGCCTGATTCAAAACTGTGAAAACTCCACTGATAAAGCGAGGCCACTGCACGCCAGACTGGGGTTGTTCCTGTATCTTCAGAATGCAGAAGTGGCTCTTTAGTCCTAACAGGGCTGTCTTACTGCCCCAGCCATGCTGGGTGCTCAGTGGTGGGGGGTGGGCTGCTTCAAATGAAGTAGTTAAATAGGGCATTACTTAAAGCTGCATGCCTGATGGCATAAGCTATTTTGGGGTTAGTAGATGCAAACTATTACATTTAGGGTGGATAAGCAACGAGGTCCTGCTGTGCAACCCAGGGAACCATGTCCAGTCTCTTGGGATAGAACATGCTGGAAGATAGGATGAGAAAAAATCTTATGGGTCACTATGATGTATAGTAGAAATTGACATGATGTTGCAAATCAAGTATACTTTACTAAAAAATAATAATTAAACCAATAAAATTAGGTGTTTCCCGTTGTGGCACAGTGAAAACAAATCTGACTAGTATCCATGAGGATGTGGGTTTGATCCCTGGCCTTGCTCAGTGGGTTAAGGATCCGGCTTTGCCATGAGCGGTGTGGTAGGTTGCAGATGTGGCTTGGATCCTGTGTTGTTGTGGCTGTGGTGTAAGCCGGCAGCTGTAGCTCTGATTCGACCCGTAGCTGGGGAATTTACATATGCCACGGTGCAGCCCTAAAAAAGCAAAAAAAAAAAAAAAAAAAAATTAAACTAAAAAAAAAAACCACAAGACAGAAATCTCATTATCTTTAGGCTCTACAGAGCAGAGCGCCCTCTGTCGTTCATTTCTGGAATTACAGAGGGCCGCATCCTGTTCTCATTTCTCTCTCCTGCAGATACGCATTGACAGAGAATGGGGGGAAATGGTGCGTAAGAAAGACACAGACCTCCACCAGCCTGCTAGGGAAAGCAAACACTTCAGCAATCTATTACAAGGCTGCTGAGTGCTCTTCTAAGTGGAAATTCAGGGTGATGAGAGAGCGAGTAGCACAAAGACCTCCCCCAAGCTGTGTGGTCAGGTAGGGTTGGTCAGTTCAGCCAGTATTCACAAGTGACTGTCGTACATCAGGCATTGTCATAATTCTGGGTACACAGAGGAAAGAGACACAGCATCTTTTCCGAATCAGTTCAGAGCCCGGTGGGAGAAGGAGGGCAGGAAGCTCCAAAGCGCTGATAACAACGACAACAAAAATAACAGCTTTTAGGCATTTTGCGTGATCGCTATAATCGTTATGATAGTCTAAGATTACAATCATTATAAGCCTGTGCTATAGGTGTGGAGCTATGAGATGTCAGTGTCATTATTTCCTCTGAAGTGTGAGGACTTGGAATCTCTTGCTTGACCCTGAAGCCCTGTTCCTTCTGCTACGTTATCCTGTTGCTCCAATCCAAATACGGACAAGATGGAAGGACTTTCTGGTGCACACGCTTCACCCAAGCCCCGTGTGACTGGTGTTCCTATGACTTTCTACAGACAAGAGATCCGAGACCACAGCGGTCCCGAGCTTTGCCTCGGGTCCCACAGCTGGAACGAGGGAGCTGCTGTAGATCAAGAGGCGTGGGAGGGGAGCTTTGCAGTCAGGCGACCTGCCCTGGGCGGCCAGGCATGTGACCTTGGGGCCCATAATCTTTTTTCAATTTCTCCATCATCTGTCTTATGAGATTGTCTGGTGGGGGGGTGGTCAAGATGATACGCTCTCAGGAGTTCCCGTCATGGCGCAGCAGAAATGAATCCAACAAGGAACCATGAGTTTGCAGGTTCAATCCCTGGCCTCGCTCAGTGGGTTAAGGATCCGGCGTTGCCGTAAGCTGTGGTGTAGGTCACAGACATGGCTGGGATACTGCGTTGCTGTGGCGTGGGCCAGCAGGTATTGCTCCGATTAAACCCCTAGCCTGGGAACCTCCATAGGCCGTGGGTGCAGCCCTAAAAAGACAAAAGAAGTCCCCCCCCCAAAAAAAAAGATAATACGCTTTCAGAGCCTGCCACATTAAGCAGTCAGGACATGTAATTTATCATCATCATCATTACTGTTGCCACTAGCTCTTGGGGGGAACATTTTTTCCCCACTCCTCGTGTTTCCATGTGGAGGGACTTCCACTAAAGGGACCCAGACTCTGGGTGGGTCCGGCTCACCCATTCATACCTCCTCAGGAAGGGGGCAGCATTTATCTGGTTAGGAGCCTCGGAGAAGGATCCAGGCCCATGGGATCCAGGCCCCTCCGGGTCCTCTAGCAGGTGCAGTTGTCTAACTCGGAGGTGAAATTTTACACACTTCTAACAGCTGAGCCCCTTGCCTCAGTCTCACTTTTCTCAGCTGGGGTTTGGATCTCCCCCTGCCCGACTTCTCTGTCTTTTTTCTGTAATTTGTTCTGAACTAGGTGTGGGGGGGGGGAAGAGTGTATTTATCACTCACCCAGATGCCTCCTCAGCCCAAAGTGAAATCCAGGCCTTTTCCTGCAAATTCTCACCCTATTTTGCTACTTCTTGGAGGGTTTCTTGGAGTTCCCATTGTGGCTCAGCAGTAACGAACCCGACTAGCATCCATGAGGATGAGGGTTCGATCCCTGGACTCAGTGGGTTAAGGATCTGGCATTGCCGTGAGCTGTGATGTAGGTCACAGATGCAGCTCGGATTCAGCGTTGCTATGGTGTGGTGTGGGCCAGCAGCTGTAGCTCCGATTTAACCCCTAGCCTGGGAACCTCTGTATGCTGCAGGTGCAGTCCTAAAAAGACAAAAAATATAAAGTAAAATAAGTGTTTCTTCTCTTCTTGCCTGAAGATCTACATAAGCCTGGACTTGCACTTAGAATAACCTGGAAACTCCGGAGCCTAGACAGTCCTGAGGGGCAACCAGCCCAAAGATGTGATTCCTCAGGGATGGGAACTTGGACCAGGGAGGGACCGTGTTCCCAGAAAGGCAGCTGATCAAGAATGCGCTGGACCCACTCGCGGACCCTGACTGGGTCCTTTCCCCCGTAGGTACCGCCTCCTGGCACCTGCGGGGGTGGTGCGGCAGGCATTGCCAGGCTTAAACTGGGGAGCGACCTGCCAGGGTGTCAGGCACTCAATCAAGAGAATTCGGTCATTAGTGGTGAGGAATGCTGTCTGGGAGGATGAACAAGGGGGGAGATGGCAGGCGCCGAGGTCCCCAGGGGGCCAGCCCCTCCAGCCCAGGCCCCGGTGTGCAGTCAGCCTTGCCAGCTGGGAACAAGGAGGCAAGGTCTTCATTGCTATGCTGGCCGCGTTCCTCCATCCCTCCCAAAGAAATCCCTTTATAGAAAGTGAAATGGATCTCTGACTGATACGAAGCTCTCCGCTCAGGCCGGCCTCGTGCCTAGGCGGGTTTGAGAGCAGAACAGCTATTGTCCTCACAGCAGGTTCTTCCCGAGGCCGACCCCCCCCACCTGCCCCACCCGCTGCACGCCTGGCCCCTCGGCTCCGTCCGTGCGCAGCGGGCGCTCTCAAGGCTCTGATCCTTTGCTTGTGCTCTTCTCTCTGTGCGCCGCGCCTGTCTTTCTGCTTCACCCGGAGGACTTATGTTTAACCATCAATGAAAGTCTCTTGCCCATGAATGCATTCTCCAACTTTCCTTTGTTCAGGATTCATCAACAGGCCTCTAGAATCCCCGTTTCATTTAGTTGAAATGAAACTAGGCCTTTTGGCTATATCTGCCTACAGATAGGTTTTGTTTGGCCAGCACTATGATTTTAGAAAACTTCAACTTCTTTAGGTGGGGCTTGTACCCTCAGGGTTGCCGCAGAACCCACCCCTGCCCTATTGCCTTTCTTCCTACCCCATAATTCCTTGCCCGGACCCTGAAGGCATTTGAGTTACAAGCCCTATTAGAGGGTCTGGCTAAAGTAGGCTGTGAGCTCCTTAAAATGTTCTTTGAATCTGGGGTTAATAGCTGTAGATTGTTGCCTCTGGGCTGGAAAAGCAAGAAGATACCATTGTTTAGCACTGGGAACTATGTCTAACCACTTGTGATGTGTAACCCTGTCACCACGCTGTACAGTTGGGTATAATGTAAAGAAAAAAAAAATGTTCTTTGAAGACACTGCCCTATGCTAGTCAGGGTTCTCCAGAGAAACAGAACCAGTATGATGTCTGTACAGAGAAAGATATTTATTATAAGGAATTGGTTCACACAAGTATGGGGTGTGGGGGCTGACAGGTCCTAAGACCTACAATCAGCAGACTAGACACCTGGGAGAGCTGATGGTGTAATTCTACGTGAATGTCAGTAGGTTGAGATCTGGGAAGAGTCAATGTACAATATCAGTCTGAAAGCAGGAGAAAAAAAAAAAAAACCCAATGTCCTGTCTTGAAGGCCATCAGGCAAGAGGACGTCTCTTATTCATGGCAGCGGCAGCCATTTTGTTCTAGTCAGGCCTTCAGCTGATTAGACAAGGCCCACCCACATCGGGGAGAGCTTTGCTCAGTCTGCAAATTCCAATAATAATCTCATCCAGAAACACACTCCCAAACATACCCAGAGTCATGTTTGACCAAATGTCTGGGCACCTCATGTCCCAGTCAAGTTGACACTTAAAATTAAGCATCATAGCCCCAAGATCCCCATTTCCTGACTATTTAATCAAACATAAATCTGGGTATTGTGGCAGATGTAACTGAAATTAGGGATTTCACAATAGATTATCCTGGTTATCTGTGTGATCCAAATCTATTCACTTGAGCCCTTGAAAGCAGAGAACTTCCTTTGGTGAGAGGGGAGTTTAAGTATGAGAAGCATTTGACAGGCTATTGCTGGTTCTGAGCTGTAAGTCCAGAGATGCCTCTAGGAGCAAAGGAGCTCCCCTGTTGACGGTCAACAAAGAAATGGGGACTCCGGTCCTACAACCACGAGGAACCAAATTGGGCCAACATCCTGAATCAGTGCAAAGTGAATTCTTCCCCAGAGCCTCCATGAGAATACAACACACTTGAATCTAGCCTGGTACTGGATTTCTGACCTATAGAAACTGTGAGATAATAAATGTATGTCGCTTTAAGCTGCTAAGTTTGTGGTAACTTGCTGTGAGAACAATGCATAATAAATGCAGGGGGGCGGTCCACGCCTTCCTCATTGCCACGCACTCTGTACCCTAACGGGGTCCCTGACACACAGTACGTATTTGCTTGTCAACTGGCTGAATTAAAAGGCAAAGCCCAATTGACAAAACCTAGCCCTGCTCACCCTTGGAGGGAAGGTGTTGTGACCCTATTTCTGCAGGTGGGGCTGCGAACAGGAGAAGCTGGTTGGCATCGAGTGATGGACAGCCCAATTTAAATCTCTAGTCAGGAAAACTCGGGCGAATCATTGTTTTCTGCAGAAGATGACACCTTGGTACGTGTGTTCCATAATTTGTGGAGATGGGTTCCAGTTTAACTCACTTCTCGCTAAAGGAAAGGACTTATGATTTATCCTCACAAGGTCTTCCTTTTCTGTTCCCGGTGATGAATGCCTGCAGCTCCATCGGAAGATGGCAGATGAAACATACACGGCGGGTCGTCGCGGCAGAAGAGCCCCGACCCTCCAGGATCTTCGAGTTGAGGAGGAATGGTGTGACACCCACAAGGAGTTACGCTACAAAGCGGAGATGCCGGCGGATGGAGAGGAGCAGGGCAGGAAGCCTGGTAGAGCACCATGAGCTGGGAGCCTGAAAACTTGGTACCGCTCTTGCTTACAGGACCCCTGAGCCTCAGTTTCCTGTTGAAGTGAATCTCTTTTGGTGTCTTCCAGCTCCGAGATCTGAAGGTATTTATACCAGAAATTTCTGACGTTGACACTGAGGAGGCCCCAGGGAGGCTCAGTCTGACAATATGGTACCAATCTGTACATCATTTTAGCTAGAAAAGAAGATATATATATATTTCAGAATTTTTAAAAATTGGATTCTAAATTTAAAATTTTTTAAAGAATTTTTTAAAAAATCAATCGATTTTTTTTCCCCTAGCACCTCTCAAACCTAGGTAACTGGGGGGAAAAAAAACCCACAAAACAAACAAACAAAAAAAAAAACTCTAGAAATCAACCAGCCCAGTGTGTGTGTGTTTTGTTTTGTTTTGTTTTAACAAAAACCTTTAATGCTGAGAAACACTTTCATCAAGTTATCACCCAACAGCCTTCCCACAGGCACTGGGTAAGAAATGCCTGGAGCTCCGTGAAATGCATTTTGAAAAATCGCTGGTCCAGCCTGTTTTGAAAACAAAGAAATGGAGGGGGTCAGGTGATTTGTACAAGGTGAATGGCTGTCAGGACCGGGATCCTATGTACTTAACCCCAAGACCAGTGTTCAATCCATCTTACAACCTCTCCAGCCCTGTAGACCAACACCTCCCCCTCCCCGCCCCCCGCCACACCACTGAGATCACACTGCTGGAGAAGGAAGCTTCTGCAACCTCACTTTCCTTTGTTCTTTATTTACAGGCAGAAAGACACAGCTAAGAATGTGGATCAGGGCCATTATCCCTCTGCATATGTTGGTGCTAATAAGTGTGTTCTTTACAGATTCATTAATCCACCACTGGGAACTGAAAATGAGTATTTCAGATGCTTAACGTGATTTCCTAAATGCTCAGAGAACCAAGTCCCCCGGACCGAGTGCGCTTTCATCTTTCTAAATGGTCTGTAATGGAACCTCCAGGTCTGGCATAGGGAACACAGTCTGTTATGACTTATTGACAAGATTTTCTAAAAGAGCCCGCATTAAAAGAAGTGTCCCAAATGGCAGAACTGACACTTATTTTCTTTATTCCATGGCGATGTTTAAAAAGGTAACTCTAAATGGTTCTTCCACTGTAAAAAATCTTTTTTTTTGAAAAACGGGTATTTGACAAAATTAGAAAATACCTGATTTTTTTTTTGGCTGCATCTGCAGCATTTGGAAGTTCATGGGCCAGGCATTGAACCTGCACCAAAGCAGTGAGTGACCCAAGCTGCTGCATTGACAATGCCAGATCCTTAATCCACTGTGCCACAACACAACTCCTGATTTTAATACATATTTTGGCAATACAATTGGAAATATCAATGATTTTTTACTTGAAATCTTATATACTATTAGAATTGTGCAGAACTGTAGATATTACCTGGATCGCATCCATTTTCAGAAGAGGAAATCGGGACCTTGAGAAGGTCAGTGACCTTTCCAAGGTCATATTGCAAGTCTGGGGCATAACTGAAACAAAAATCCAGGTCTCTTGGTCCAGCTTTTTTCTTTTTCTTTTCTTTTCTGTCTTTTTAGGGCCGCACTTGTGACATATGGAGGTTCTCAGACTAGGGGTTGAATTGGAGCTGTAGCTGCTGGCCTGCACTACAGCCACAGCAATGCAGGATCCTAGCTGTGTCTTCAACCTACACCACAGCTGATGGCAACGCCGGATCCTTAACCCACTGAGCAAGGTCAGGAATCAAACCTGCGTCCTCGTGGGTGCCGGTCAGATTTGTTAATGGCTGAGCCATGATGGGAACTCTGAATCCAGCTCTCTTGGAATACGGACCACAAGTGTGATGCTTTAGCACCTGCCCAATACAATTCTCAGTTCACTGTGGTAGAACTACAGACTTTAAAAGTAGTAATCAGAAAAAAGAAATGCTTTATTTATAGGAGGCAAATTGGAGAGTGGTTCAGAGCATAGCACCTTTTTTTTTGTCTTTTTAGGACCGAACCCATGGCATATGGAGGTTACCAGGCTAGAGGTCGAGGCGGAACTACAGCTGTAGTCTTACACCACAGTCACAGCAACACAGGATCCGAGCTGCATCTGTGACCTACACCACAGCTCACGGCAATGCCAGACCCTGAGTGAGGCCAGGGATCGAACCTGCATCCTTATGGACACTAGTCAGATTCGTTTCTGCTGAGCCGCGATGGGAACTCCAAGAGCATAGCTTTTGTAATCAGACAGTAATCATGGGCAGGTAATTTACCTCTGCAATCCTCAGCTTGCTCACTTGCAGAATGAAGATAATACCTGCACCAACGTGTGGGGCAATTGTGGAGTTTAAGTGGTGTGAGGCAGGCAAGCCTAGGGTTCTTGGCATGGTCAGTGTTTTTTCTGACTGTTGTTATCATTACCATGTTGAGTTGTATGTATTGTCAGCATGAACGTTTGCGAAGAAACTTGCCTCTCTCTGCTCCAGTTCATGATAAATGCCTATTTCTTAGCCTGTCAAATGCTGGATTTTGTAACATCTGAGAAAAACCTATATTCCCTTGACCTCCAAGATCAACACCCTCTTGGTGAATTATTTTCTGTCTTGGAGACTGAAGGTTAAAAGCTAACTCCAGAGGAGCAGAAGCTTGCCAGTTCCCTTCCGCAAACATTTGCGGAGCACCTCCGCTGTTCTGGTAGCTGGTGTAAAATGCAAAGACAGGAGTTCCCGTCGTGGCGCAGTGGTTAACGAATCCGACTAAGAACCATGAGGTTGCGGGTTCGATCCCTGCCCTTGCTCAGTGGGTTAACGGTCCGGCGTTGCCGTGAGCTGTGGTGTAGGTTGCAGACGCGGCTCGGATCCTGCGTTGCTGTGGCTGCGGCGCAGGCCAGTGGCCACAGCTCCGATTAGACCCCTAG
>PVHT021183632.1:7527056-7570026 GCA_004024745.2 Catagonus wagneri
CTTATGGAGTGAGAGAAAATTATTCCAACTGGACATATGGAAAGACCTCTGAGAGGTAGGATTTGGCTCAAGTTTTAATGGGACGGTAGAGCTGAAGTAAGTGTTGTGGCAGGCAGCTTCTAGGATAGCTCCCATGATCTGCCTTCCGCCAATCACGGCCCTGTGTGATACCATATTCCTTAAGTCATTTGCTGCTAATGAAAAGAATACCACAATATAGAGGGGAACCCACTTCGACGATCAGAGTACTAAAGATTCAGACTTCCATTTTGCAGACTCCATTTGCTGATGATTTTGATGAATCATGTTGCCGTTTGGGGGAGACCCATGAGGCAAGGAACTGGGGGTAACTCCTGGCCAATAGGCACTTGGTAACAGATGCCCTGAGCCCAACAACCCTACAGGAACGGCGTCCTGTTGACAAACATGTGGAAGAACTTGGAAGTGGACCCTTCGTCCACTGAGCCTTCAGACTAGACCCCAGTCCGGTCTACACCTTAATTATAGCCCTGTGAGAGATCCTGAACAAAAGTCCTAGCGAAGTTGTGCTGATTCCTGATCCACAGAGACTAAGTAAATGTGTATCGTATTAAGCAGCTAACCTTGTGTGAATTTGTTATGCAGCAATAGAGAACTATTGCAAGTGTCTATATGGGCAAAGGCTGTTACAGCAATGAAACGCCCTGATCAGTGGTCCAGGGAGCTATTGCCTTATCCATCACCTGGCTTATGCCATTGTCTTGATGAGAAGATAAGGCTAAGGCAATTTGCATTTCCTAAGCAATGGATTTGTATGACAGCAGTCAGAGTCACGTGGCTGGACTCTGTTTGTGGAGAGACACAGCAGGGTATGAGTTTAGAATGACAAGCCGTGGCTCAACTGTAAAGGGCCCTGAATACTCAGCAGAAGACTGTGAACTATGCTGGGAGGCAGCGAGGGAGCCATCGAGGGTCTTGAAGCAGGGGAGCGGCTTTAAGAGTTGCTCCCCTGAATTAATGTGCTGCTGTGCACAGGACAGATCCGAGGGGGCGAGCTTGGAAACGGCTGCACAGCCTCGGGGAGGGACGGTGAGGGCCCGAACGCCGACCAGAGAAACAAATGGTGCCCCGAACCATACTGTAACTGAATTCTCATTTGCGCTGAAAGTTCTCTGAACCACCCCTTGGTTTATGAGGCAGGAATTTTATCAGGCATTGATCTGACACTCAGCCCATTTCCATTCCACGCACAGCGGCAAGCTTATGTTGGGTCTAAAAATAATCACGGGCTTGACTTTGCAGAAATGGAAGGAAGTATACTCAAGATGGGAAAGGAGGCGACAGGTGACAGATTTTTCAGCTTTCCAGGGAAGACCAATTTATAATAAATCTTAATGAGACTGCCAGAGTTCCCCTGCTGTGCCTTCTTCGCTTTCCTAGGGTCTCCTAGGGGCCCTGGAGGGAGGATATAAGGGTGTTCAAAGCCATCCTCGTATTTCAAAAACCACATAGCTGCTGCTATAGTTACTCACGGTAAAGCAAGCCCAGCCAAGACTGAGTACCAAGACTCTTTGGCCGAGGTTAGAAATATAAACAGTGCAGCCTTGCAGTTCTGGATGGCCAAGTAGAATACCTGGCTGGAACGATATACCTTTAATTAACAAAAGTGGGAAAGCTAACTGCCACTTCCAAACTGGAGGGTATTTGAGGATGGTAGCCTAGGACGACGGTCAGCAGCAGGACGAAACTCTGGCTGTGTGGCTTGTCAGCTGTGTGATAGTGATTCCTCGGTGAAATGCATTTTTTTTTTCACCAATAAAATAGGGCCAATTACCGTTGCCTTTTAGAATTTTCATTTGGGATTAAAAGACATAATATATGCAAGTTTCCTGGCATTCCATAAATGGTGGCTCTTTTTAAAACAATTGAATACAATGTAAACTATTCTGGCGAAAGAAGAGTGGAAACAAAGCTGTCTGTGGTTCTGAAAGGTTGAGAGCCCCACTCTTGCCTCTTTGTGCCGGGGGCGCTGGGGCAACTGTCTGAATTTCTCTTGTGGACTCTTCTTCAGTCTCTCAGCCAGATTTTCTTATGCTTTTCTCACCCTGGTGTCACTCTCTCTCTCTGTACTTTCACTGGAGTGACCTCTCTCTCTTTTTTTTTTCCTTTGTCTTTTTGCCTTATCTAGGGCCGCACCCGCGGCATATGGAGGATCCCAGGCTAGGGGTCTAACAGGAGCTGTAGCCGCCGGCCTACACCACAGCCACAGCAACGCGGGATCCGAGCCGCGTCTGCCACCTACACCACAGCTCACGGCAACGCCGGATCGTTAACCCACTGATCAAGGTCAGGGATCGAACCCGCAACCTCATGGTTCCTAGTCGGATTTGTTAACCACTGAGCCACGATGGGAACTGCTGGACTGACCTCTTAAAGGATCCGATCTGGTCATCTCCCGCCCTTGGCAAACTCCTCCCATGACACGTGACTCCTCAAAACAGACTAGCTCCCTTCCTGTCCATCGTCACCTCCCCTAACTCCCATCATGCCCTCTGTGCTCTAATCTCGTTGAACCTCTCGTCACTTTTCCCCAGATCTGGCCCTTTAACACCTCCATGCCTTGGTTCGTGTTAGTCCCTCCGCTTATAATACTTTCCCTCCTTTATTTGGCAACCTCCAACTAATTCTCAAATGTCGGTTCAGATTCAACCTTTTCTCTTGTCCATTTTCTCCACCCCCCTGGAGAGATGCGGCTCTTCTTTCCTCTGCTACTTTTGACAGACTTGATTATTATTGTTATTATTTTTGTCTTTTTAGGGCCGCAACCACGGCGGCATATGGAGGTTCCCAGGCTAGGGGTCAAATCGGAGCTGCAGCCGCCGGCCTTCGCCACAGCCATTGGTTAGGATGTGGAAATGGTCCGTGAACGAGTAAGCAGAGCTACCTCTTCCGAGCCCAGCCCCTCTTTTGCCCAGTGGAGCCCAACGCTCCCTCCGTGGCTTCTCTCAGCAGCTCCGAATATGCTGGCCTCTCCTGGAGCACTGACTATTGTATTTTGTACCCACTTATTTTGTATACAAGTTTTATCTGCCATACCCGGTGCTTTCTACTACATTTTAAAATAAGTTGTATAAAAAAGAAGGAAATCATTCACAACCAACTTCTAACAGAAATGTACATAGACTTGGGGGAGGTACTGTCGCTTCCCAGGTGACAAAAAAGAAATCAGAGAAGAAATAGTTCCCCCAAGTAACACAGGGGTGGGTGGCAGAGGCAGAATTAGGACTCAGGTGTCCTTTCTCCAGGATCTAACTGTCCACCTTCACTAGGCTTGCCTTAGCTTAACTGTCTGTACTATTTTAATTATATTTGTACTATTATTATTATTATTATTATTATTATTATTATTATCTTTTGTCTTTTCAGGGCCGCACCCACAGCATATGAAGGTTCCCAGGCTAGGGGTCCAATCGGAGTTGTAGCTGCGGGCCTACACCACAGCCACAGCAACGTGGGATCCGAGCCGTGTCTGTGGCCTGCACCACAGCTCACAGCAACGCTGGATCCTTAACCCACTGAGCGAGGTCAGGGATCGAAGCCACATCCTCATGGTTGCTACTCAGGTTCTTTAACCCCTGAGCCACGACAGGAACTCCTACTTGTATCATTATTAACAGCATTTAAAAATTATTTATCTCTTCAGAAGCCATGGCAGGACCCCTGGATAGCAGTCTTTCTTTCAGCTGAAATTCAGCCCCAGGAGTCAGTATAGTTTATTACCTTTGAAGGACCCATGAATAATCAAAGAGACTCAATCATACTGATGTAGCTGGACACCCGTGCAGTGTCTGGACAATCATAGCCAAGACCAGTGGGTACAAAACAACAGAACAGAACGAACAGCTTGTTTGGAACAGGCTTGGAAAAAACGCAGGATCTGAAGTCAGATCATCCACGTTCAGGCTTCCTTCTGCCGATGCCTGGGCGTGTGGCGGAGGCCAGCCCTTGACTCCCCGGGGCCTGCTTCCAAATGCTTGTAATAAAAATCTCATTGTCGGACTCCACCAGAGCAAGGACCTTTATGTAGATGCTACTTCCTGCACAGTGCGTGAAAGATAGGAGGTAATTATCAGTGTAAGGTGCTGCGCAGAAATAGTCGAATTAGAGACTAAAACCGTTGAGCCTTTCCCACAGACCTGCAGCCGGAGGCTCCCTGAGGGCCCAGGTAAGAGATGCGTTCTTGCTCTCGGCTCCCTCTCAACCCGCACACCAGGCCCCGCCGTGCTACCTTCTCAACGCCACTCCTGCGTGGCTCCGGCTACTCAGATTCCCACTCTCCCACCTGGGGCAGGGGGTCGTTGTCATCTGCAGCCCCGACCCTGGCAGGGCGTAGTCTTCTGATCCAGCCCTTCTCAACCTGTCACGCACGCAGGCGTCACGTGGAGTCTTTTTTTTTTTTTTCTTAATGGATTTTATTTCAATTATAAGTGTACATAAATCATCACAAGTCAATTTTACAGATTTTGTATCCCAAACCCACAGTGCATCCCCCCACCACCCAGACTGTCTTATTTGAAAAACCAAGGTTTTCCAAAGTCCGTGAGTCATTGTCTGTTCTGCAAAGAACGTGGAGTCTTGATGAAAGGCTTTCTGGAGAAAGGATGAACCGGGAGTCTGGGCTTAGCAGATACAAACTGTAATATATTAGGATGGGTAAAAAACAAGGTCCCACTGCACACCACAGGGAGCTACATTCGATGGCCTAAGATAAACCATGATGGAAAGAATATGAAAAAGAATGTGTGTGTGTGTGTGTTTATATAACTGAATCACTTTTCTGTAAGCAGAAATTAACACAACTTTATAAATGGACTATACTTAAATTAAAAATGTACAGACTTTCATTCAGCGGTAGTACAGGATACACGCTGACATTCTGCCTAACAGAAGGGGCCCATACTGCTGGTCCACGGCCCACACATTCAGCAGAAAGGTCCCAGCTAATCTCCCAGAATCCAGCCTTGCACCTGCCTACCACCCAGTCTCCACGCTGCTCCCAGAGAAATCTTTTCGAGGTATAAATATGATCGTGTCATTGTCATGTTTAAAAAGTTCAGTAAGTAGGCAGTTTCAAGGTCTGGATTTTCAACACTGGCAGCAGATTTCAATTACCTGGGAAGCTTTTAAAAAAACACCCAAGAGCTCAGGCCCCAGCACAGAACAACTAAATAAAACCATGCTGGGGTGGGGTGCAGGTAAAGGTGTTTTTGTTTAGTTCTGTTTTGTTTTATGGCCACACCCATAGCACATGGAAGTTTCCGGGCCAGGGGATTGAATCTAAGCAGCAGCTGCACCCTATGTCGCAGCTCCAGCAATGCCGGCTCCTTAACCCACTGCGCCAGCCCAGAGGTTGAGCCCTTCGCTCTGCAGAGACCCAAGCTTTTGCAGTCAGATTCTTAATCCACTGCACCACAGCAGGAACTCCCAAAGGAATTTTTTTTTTTCTTTTGGCTGCTTCGTGGTATATGGAGCTCCCAGGCCAGCAATTAGATCGAGCTGCAGCTGTGAACTAAGCTGCAGGTGCGGCAACACCGGATCCACCGTGCTGGGCTGGGGATCAAACCCGCATCCCAACACTGCCAAGCCGCTGCTGATCCCATTGCACCACAGTGGGAGCTCCCAAAAACTATTTTTTGAATATCTCCCCAGGAAGGCCTAACATACAGCCAGGGTTAAGAACCGTGACTACAAGGATTCTTCCAACATGAGAAATGAAAACTCACTCCGTTGTTTAACCATCATCATAAACCCAAATGTCTTTTTTTTTCTTTTTAGGGCCGCACCCACAGCATATGGAGGTTGCCAGGCTAGGGGTCGAATCAGAGCTGCAGCTGCCGGCCTACACCACAGCCACAGGAACACTAGATCCTTAACTGAAAAGGCCAGGGATCGAACCCTCATCTTCATGGATACTAGTCAGCTCATTACCATGGAGCCACAACGCGGACTTCCGAGAGGTTTCTTATTCCCAAGTGAAGAGACTGTAGCCTCAGCTGGTTAAGTGCCTTGTTTAAAGTCATCCAGTCTGTCAGTGACACCTGAAGCTGGGACCAAAGTGCTCCAGCACACGATGGGTGGAAGGAAAGGAGAAAAATGTCACCTGCAGGAGTCCCAATTCCATCACCGCACACGTATATTTGCAATTGTTTCCATCTCTCCTATTTATTCTCCCCCTGCAATGGCCTTTGATGAATTCTGGAGGAGGAGGTTGCTTGGCATTTTCAACCAATGCACTGAGGCTTGAACACGGCAGTGGATGGGGAGGGACAGCGCTTTATCAGCCACCGCATCCCCTCTGCTGTCACCGCTCACCCCTCTCTCCCCACAGCGCGGGCTGGGCTTCGGTCTCGCAGAGCAGGGAGCAATGCTTCCAAAAGAAGATGCGATGTCTTAAAATGTCAGACTGCCAGGTGCCGCTGTCGGCTTGCATGGCCCGTGATATTTATCAGAGGGTAGCAATTAAGTCCCCAGAACCTGGGATCTGTCTCAGGGCTCAGGTGTATGGAAACAAAATGTACATGAGGGAGGTGTGTTGCAGTGTATGCTGGGCTGGGACCGGTCATCCGGACCTCCTCGCATGGGGAGGACACCTGATGCGTGTGAATGTTTAGCACTGAACGCAGTACTGAGTCAGGGTCCTCACTTTACAGAAGAGAAAACTGAGGCTCAGAGCAACAAGGTGACTCTCCTGAGGACACACAGATGGTAAAGGCAGGGCCAGAATTAGCCTACAGGCTGATGACAAACGTTTCGCCTATCCACAGGTTGTGCAGATTCTGGTACCCGGCAAAGTGCCTAGCACGGAGAAGATGCTTAATCAACACTGATGCATGAATGAATGACTCAGTGAGTGAATGAATGTCTCGTGCCCTGCTGCCTTGAACAGTCTCTGTCAGCTATTGGGTTCCGTGAACAATAGTGTGCGTATGCTGGATGAAACTAGAGACTCTCATACTAAGTGAGGTAAGTCAGAAAGTGAAAGACAAATACCATATGATATCACTCATATCTGGAATCTCATATACAGCACAAATGAACCTTTCCACAGAAAAGAAGCTCATGGACTTGGAGAACAGACTTGTGGTTGCCAAGGGAGAGGGGGAGGGAGTGGGATGGACTGGGAATCTGGGGTTGATAGATGCAAACTATTGCCTTTGGAATGGATAAGCAATGAGATCCTGCTGTATAGCACAGAGAACTATATCTAGTCACTTCTGATGGAACATGATGGAGGATAATGTGAGAAAAGTGACTGGATCACTTTGCCGTACAGTAGAAATTGACAAAACACTATAAATCAACTATAATGGAAAAATAAAAAAAAAGAAAAGTGGTGGAGTTGCCATTGTGGCTCAGCGGGTTAAGAACATGACTAGGAACCATGAGGATGCGGGTTTGATCCCTGGTCTCGCTCAGTGGGTTAAGGATCCAGCATTGCTACGAGCTGTGGCATAGGTCCCAGATGCGGCTCAGGTCCCGTGATGCTGCGGCTGTGTTGTAGTCTGGCAGCTGCAGCTCCAATTTGACCCCTAGCCTGGGAACTTTCATATGCAGTAGGTGTGGCCCTAAAAAAAAGAAAGAAAAAAGGGAAAGCGGTAAGCAGATGACACAGCATTCTGTTATCACATGATGATCCGTCCACTCTGGCACTTTCAGACCGCACGGCCTGCACCAGGCACACGGCACCCCTCAGCCTTCCCTCTTCCCACGCCTGGCTCTCCATCTCTTCCGCCACCACCTCCAAGCTTTCCCTGCTCCCTCCCCATCCTGTCTTTTGTAAACTCAGAGCATTCCTCAAATAGAGTTCATCAGTGTTTTTGGCAAACGGTGGCCTTGCACTCTGGGCAGAGTCCAATGTACACACCTCACGCGGTGGAAATTTTCACCTGTGTCGGGGTTTGCCCCCTGCCCCTCCTGTCTCTCTCCTGGGTGCGCTGTGCAAGCCGGGGTGGGAGGGGGGCCCAGGGAGCACCAGGTGCCTGGCCGAAGAGAAGCGGTCCCCTGCTGAGGCCAGGCCCTGGGACAGAGCCAGGCCTGCGCGCTAATCACCCCCAGGACGTCCACAGTGGGTGCAGCAGCTCCCGTCTCCACCCCAGCGAGTTATTAAAGTCGTGAGAAGAGGAGCAGCTGGGGAATGTTTTGTGGCACTCAGCATTTACTTCGTTTTACTTGGCAGGAGTCTCTGGACTTTGGCTGAAGAACGGCCTGCGTTCCGAAAAGCTCCCCCAGAGGGGCTCTGAAGGGAGCGTGAGTCTTCTCGCACACCCTTGGCGCCTTCTCGGCTGTAAAGGGAGACACGGGGGACTGCTCAGCTCTTTGGGCTGAAAGAGAGAACCTGAGAGAGCCAGCCGGACGGGATTCAGGCAGAGAGGGTGGCGCCTGGCAGACCGGAAAGTGCTGCGCAGTCAGAAGCTGGTCCGGCGGGCGGTAGATGCGGACGCGGGCATCAGGCTGGATCCTGAGCCCAGGGACTGCCTTGGTCAGGGGGTCTCGGGGAGGAGACTAGGTCAGGCATCAGAGGCTGATGGCGGGGGGACGTCCCCGGGCTGCCGGGGTCAGGGCAGAACCAGAGGTCAGGATTCACGGCTTTCATCATCCAGCAGAGAACAGACTCTTGGGGCAGGCCTGGTGCGGCTCCGAGGCCGCAGCACAGAGGCAAACAGCGGTGTGAGCCGAAGGGCGTTGGTAACAAGCACCCCCGAGAGACCCGAAGACCCCACAGGCGGAGAGCTCGAGGCCCTCAGCCCCTAGGGTTGGATCCTTCCACCTCCCCGTGTCTCTGCATCTGCCTCTTCCGTCTGACGTCCTCTGACACCCCCTGCCCTGGTTTGGGTCCCGGCATCCATCCCGTGGACCGTCACAGCCGTTCTGGTGCTGCTCTCCCAGTCCGCGGCCCCGGGTGCTCCAGCTCCTTTCCAACAGCTTTCAGTGGATCATTTCAACACACCCGTGTCCGTATGTCTCCACGGGCTGAAAACCATCAAACGTGTCTCTTCAGAGAGCAGTGTCTGAAAGAGGGCGCCAGGGCACCGCTGTTCCTGCAGAGTGGCGTTGCTTGGAACAAAGGTTCTGCGCCCGAATTATATCAGGAATTCTGGGCAGAGCAACAGAAAGCAGCCATCCACGGAGCTGGCCCTCTCAGAGCCCTTCCAGTACGGGTGTTCCTTTGAAACTTCTGGAAAGGGCGAGTGGTGCCTCGTGCCCAAGCTCCTTTGGAAAGCTTCTCTCCCTTTGTTCTGCGGAAGAGGTGTTCCAGGGCTCACAGGGTTGGGATAAGGAACCCGAAGGAATGAAGCCCAAATTCCTTAGCCTCACACTGCAACATCTTCTGTGATTGGGCTCAAAGGTCAAGGAGAACCATGTTCATTGTCTCAAAATGGGCTTTCTCCAGCCACAGAAGCCTCCAACAGGAGTAAAGGAACCTAAATCTTTTTTCTTTTTTTTGCCTTATCTAGAGCCGCACCCACGGCATATGGAGGTTCCCAGGCTAGGGGTCTAACAGGAGCTGTGGCTGCCGGCCTGCACCACAGCCACAGCAATGCGGGATCCGAGCCGCGTCTGCAACTTACACCACAGCTCACGGCAACGCCAGATCCTTAACCCACTGAGCAAGGCCAGCGATCGAACCCGCAACCTCATGGTTCCTAGTCAGATTCATTAACCACTGAGCCATGACGGGAACTCCAAGGAACTTAAATCTTGCACACTGCTCTCCATAGGAATTGCCTGCGTGGGATCCTCGGGGCCGACTTTCACTGATACTGATTCGACTCACGCCGTTTGTTTCACAAAGAGGATGAAGTGAAGGTTGAAACAGGAGCAGGAGACCCAGACGTGGCCTCACCATGTGCTTATTCAGGGGCCTCTAAGCCTCGGGGCGACCGGCATCTCCCCCACCATCAGGGATGAGGGAGCCAGGGGGCATCCTGGGGAAACGGGGAGCAAGGCGTACCTGCTGGAGGTTGACCTTGAAATTTAATGGGATAAACACAGGAAGCAAGAACACGGGAGCCTGAGGGGGTGGCGGCCGTAGTGATTTTCACCAGCTGGAGACCGAATTGCAGAATCCCAGGATGGAAGAATTATGGCCAAGGAATAAAACCTCCAGCTGAGAAAGGATGGTGACAAAATGCTTGGAAGGCGGTCCACCCAGCTCCACAAAGCCCTCACTTGGAATATTTGAAGAATCAGCCACTTGCAAGGATTTTTTTTTTTTTTTTAAAGAATTAGTGCCTTACTTTCAGTTTCTGGAAGCGGAGCCTGAGACAGGACTTCTGGGACACCCAGTACAGTGAGGAAGGTGTCTCAGGAGAAAGGGACGGAGGGAGGAACAGTTCCTCGTGGCGGGGGGGACGAGGCAAGGATGTGCCCACTGCTGACGTCTAACTTCCATCTGGTTTGTGGGCAGCTCGGGGACGTGAAGCAAAGGCTGGATTTTTGTGCCCCGGGTCAGTGTGCTGTTGGCTGCCCCACTCTGGGAGGGAGGACATAACCTTCCAGCAGAAGTGGTTTCTGTTAGCGGAAGGCAGTTCTCCAGAGAGGGGTAACTGTGAGCTGTGAGCAGCCAATACTCAGAGCAGGTGGGAAACGGAGGCTCTGCAGGACAGGGGACCTGGTGGGGTACACACAGCGTCCGCTGTAATACCTTTTTTTTTTTTTTTTTGCTTTTTTAGGGCCGCACCCGAGTCGTATGGAAGTTCCCAGGCTAGGGGTGGAATCAGAGCTGCAGCCGCCAGCCTATGCCACAGCCATGGCAATGTCAGATCTGAGCCATGTGTGCGACCTAAACCACAGCTCATGGCAACACCGGATCCTTAACCCACCGAGCGAGGCCAGGGATCAAACCCGAGTCCTCATGGATGCTAGTTGTGTTTGTGACCTGCTGAGCCACAACGGGGACTCCAGCATCCACTGTAATTCAACTTCCACGTGCTACAGAGGAGGAAACTGAGGTCCAGGGAAAGTCAGTGGCCAGAGGTCACAGCACTCCGTCTCTGAGGTTAGGGTCTATCGTCAAGATGTTTTGTAGTTTCGTCCAAAGATCCTTGAGGGCAGAAGGCATCTTCTGGTGGAATCTGTCTTTTGTCCTTGCTCAGCAGAGCCAACGACTGTTGAATCTGAGGGCATGATACAAGACATATCTCTTTAAACCAGTCCCATACTGATTTGTTTTCAGGAGGTCAGCATCGCTGCATCTGTTGTACAGGCTGTAATGCATTGCCTTCTCTTTATGCTTGTGCCTGGTGGTGACTTTCTTGTAGGAGGGCTATTTTAAAAGCAAACAGACAGCCGTATCGCCTCTAATGTGATTCCCTAAGGGATAAAAACGCATTCTCAAAGGAGTATGAATGCTGGAATCACAGGGCTGAGAGCTGAAAGGGAATCTCAGAGGTCTCCTGGCGAGTGAGCCTGGGAGCATCTTCATCACCAACAACGAGACGCCGCAGTCTCTTTTCACCCCTCTCTTCTCCGGCAGATGTTGACAGTAAGCCTGCAGGTATAAAGCGGTTAGTCCCCCCCACCCCCATTCTGTTAATGAGCCACTTATAGGCAATAAGATAATATCCCAGAATATCCTGTGATATCACTTGCAGCCAATAAGAGCTTCGAAATCATGTGTGAGAATCTAAACTACCACCCAAGCTGGTAGTGTTCCACCCCAAAGCGAAGAAGCTTGACATTTTAATGAACTTATGTGACCTGATCATGGGCAGATGAGGGCGGTAATGCAAAATATGGAGACAGCTCTTGAATCTCAATTTCAACCTTCAAATACCCCTGGGAGTCTGGGACTGCCCCCTTGGACCTCAGTGAATATCTGCATATTGCAGGTGGGGAGACTGAGGCCCAGGGCGCTGAAGTGATTGTCCCGAGGCCACACAGTGAGGAAGACCCAAAACTGAAGCTCAAGGTCAGACATTTCTTCAGAACCCGGGGATACCCTCCACCAAAAGTAAGGGCCAACGCGATGACGAGTGAACGTGTGCATGGCAAGCAATAGAGTCCTGTCCATTTCAAGCACTGCTCTTTTGGAGCCCATCCTTTTGAAAGATGGCCCTGACAAGCAGTGAGACGTGAAAAGTCAGCACGAACAGGGAAAAGCTCAGGGCTTACAGTTTTCAATGAGGAGGAATCAGGACGTGTTTGGCTGTGACTTTTCCTGAAGGTGATCCCTGTAAAGCTGATGGACGATCCCTTCCCATTTTAATAGCGTCTGGTGGTGATATCATAGCAAATAAATTTAAGTGACACGTGGAGTGCAACTGCAGAATCTAAACACGAACAAAGCACTATATATATATATATATATATATATATATATATATATTTTTTTTTTTTTTTTTCCCCCGAAGATGGGACACATAGCTGATTGACCTGCATCCGTGAGTTGTATTTATAGGACAAAAGCTTTCTTGGCAGCAAAGTGAATCAGTTCATGATCTCCCAGACTAACAGGATAAGCCAGTAAGAGAAGCTGGGTATGTGTGGCTCTTTACATGTAGGAGGACTGGAGTCATTATAATTCTGCCTTGGTACCACTGCCATATTGGCTCAGAAGGCCCACCCGAGGCGCTGCTCCCATAAAGGAGAGTTGCCGCCACGGGTGCCAAGGTGGTTGGGATGATGTGAGGTCGTTTGAAGGAAGTTGCTGCATTGCTTCCTTCAAACCTCTCCTCCTGCAATGCCACGAGAGCGGCTCGATTCAAACTCATTCATCGACATCCAAGCTGGAGAGGGGCAGAGGAGTGTCTAAACTGACATCTTCACTGGACAAATGGGAAAAGAGAGGTTCACAGCAGGCGTGTGTCTCACCTGTGGTCACAGGTGATGTCAGAGCCAGAACTAGACCCTGGGATGGTTGGCGTTCCCTCAAGTTCTGATCTCGCCTTGTCCCGTGGTCTTCCCAGCTGAAAGAACACGTAGTCGCATCAGGCTCTGCTGTGGGTAAGACAGGCATATATTCGTTCTTTCAGCAAATACTTTACTGAATATCTGTTAGATGTAAAGCACTGTTCTAAGCACTGGGAGCATCGTGATGAACAAGACAAAGGCTTTGCTTTCATGAGCTTCTAGGCAGAGAGATGAGCTGATAAACTAATAAACGAGGAAACGGAGAGCCTCCAGAAGGTAGGAGCACTTATAAGAAAAAAGAAGCCATGTAAGCAGCTAGAGGGAGAGTGATGGTGTAGGGAGCTGTTTTGGAGGGACCGGCCAGGGAAGATATCACGGTAGAGGTGACCTTTGTGCAGTCATATGAAGAGCACTCCCAGCAGAGTACAAAGCAGGTGCAGGGGCCCTGGGCTGAGAATCAGCTTGATGTATTCAAGGAAGAGAAAGCAGACCAGTGGGCCCAGAGTGGAAGGAATAACACGAGAGTCTTAGGGCAAAGTGGCTCAGCTCGAGTACCACTGGCAGCAGATCACTCCTGAGGGATTTGGGTATAAACGGGGGAAAGGAAGCAAGGGCGTGTCTGGAAGCGCGCACAGCATCTGGAGAGCTGTTCTTAGATCTGGAGATATTCTCGCATGGCTGTGTGCTGATGCGGAAGGTCCAGTAAAGGGGGGGAAAGGTGGTGACACAGGAAGGATAAAGGACGTTGGAAAAAACAAAGTCCTTGAGTCAGAAAGCGCTCGGAGCCCTCACGTGCACTGGGAGGACAGCCTCAGGTGGGGCCAGGACCAGTTCTTCCACGATAACAGGATGATAGCAGAGAGGTTGCTGATGTTTTTTTTTTTTTTTTTTAATAATAGGACTATTGTTTTTTTTATTTTTTAAGATTTTTACTATAGTTGATTTACAATGTTCTGTCAATTTCTTCCATACAACAAAGTGACCCAGTCATATATATGTGTGTGTGTGTGTGTGTGTGTGTATACACATTCTTTCTTTCACATTATCTTCTATCACATCCCATCACAAGTGACTGGATATAGTTCCCTGTGCTATACAGCAGGATTGTATTGCTTATCCACTCCAGATGTAATTGTTTGCATCTGCTAACCCCAGTCTCCCAGGTTGGTTGATTTTCGAGGTGGGCAGTTTTAGCAGTTTTTTCCCTTATTGCTCTTATACTATTTTCCCAGAGTAACAGTAGGTGGAACCCAACTCTATGACTATACCCAAGAAAAATAAAAACATATGTCCACTTGAAAGCTTGTATATGGGAGTTCTTGTCGTGGCTCAATGGTTAACAAATCTGACTAGCATCCATGAGGATGCAGGTTCAATCCCTGACCTTGCTCAGGGGGTTAAGGATCCGGCGTTGCTGTGAGCTATGGTGTAGGTCACAGACGAGATTTGGATCCTGCGTTGCTGTGACTATAGTATAGGCTGGCAGCTACAGCTCCAATTCGACCCCTAGCCTGGGAACCTCCATATGCTGCAGGTGTGGCCCTAAAAAAGTGAAAAAAATGAAAAAATAAAAGCTTGTACATGAATGTTCAAGCACTATTCATAAGAGTCAAAAAGTGGACCCAAGTGTCCATTAACCAATGAATGGCAAAACAGAAACATAGCCTGTGGTATATCAGTATAAGGAACTATTTTTCAACAATAAAAGGAATGAAATATTGACACATCCCACAACATAGATGAGTCTTGAAAACATTATGCGCGGTGAAAGAAACCAGCCACCACTGTGATCTTATATAAAGACCACAACTTATATAATTTCACTTTTATGAAATGTCAAGAACAGGGAAATCCATAGTGACAGAAAGTAGATTAGTGGTTGCCTAGGGCTGAGATCGGGGTTGCAGGGAAAACGGGAGGTGACTGTTAATGGCTACGAGGTTCCTTTTGGAATAAAGAAAATGTTCTAAATTTGTGGTGATGGTTGCACAACTCTGTGAAGATACAAAAGCCATTGCATTTCAGACTTTAAAAGGCCAAACTGTATAGTATGTGAATTATATCTCAATAACGCTGTTAAAAAAATAAGAGGGCTCAGTGGTTAACAAACCCAACTAGTATCCACTAGGACACGGGTTCGATCCTTGGCCTCACTCAGTGGCTTAAGGATCCAGTATTGCCATGAGCTGTGGTGTAGGTCACAGACATGGCTCAGATGCCACATTGCTGTGGGTGTGGCGTAGGCCAGCAGCTGCGGCTCCAATTCGATCCCTAGCCTGGGAACCTTCCATATGCTGAGGGTGCAGCTCCTCCAAAAAAAAAAAAAAAAAGAGGAAAAAAAGCCTCATCTACTGTCTTAGTCTGCTCCGACTGCCTTAACAAAACACCTTAGATTGGGTGACCTAAACAAAAGCAATTTAGTTCTCACAGTTCTGGAGGCTGGAAAGTCCAAGATCAAGGTGCCAGCTGATTGATTCCTGGTGAGACTCTCTTCCTGGCTTGCAGACAGCCACCTCCTGGCTGTGTCCTCACACGGTCTTTCCTCTGTGCTGAGTGAGAGAAGAGTGAGCTCTGGTTCCTTCTCTTACAAGGACACCAATCTCATCCTGAAGACCCTCCATCATGACCTTGTCTGGCTCCAATTACCTCCCCAACGTTCCATCTCCAAATACCAAATGCCATCACCCGAGGTTAGGGCTTCAATATGTGGATTTTTGTGAAAGACACATACATTCAGTCTCTAATAGCTGTGGATGAAGCAGGGTGTTGGAGGAGAAGAAAAAGACAAGAAATGGCATCTGGACGGGGACCATGAGTCGGCTGTGGACTTTCAGTAGGACCGCTGGATGGTACCAAAGGCAGCCTGGAGTTTATGAACAAAATTTAAAGAGATACCACTCAGTATATTTAGCGTTTTGTTGTTAGTTTTTGCCCCCTCCCCCAAAATGTGCAGGATAAGGCAGAAAGTTGAGTTTACGCAGGGCTGGAGTTTTAGCAGGAGAGTATGAGCAGAGGGAACTGAGAATCCAACGGGGTCATCAGAGTGACGAAACTTGGATTCTAAGGCGGGGAAGTAAGAATGTGAGATCGGAAGGGAATGGATGGTGAAAGTGGGCAGGGGCAGAGAAGGGGGGGTCCGAGTGGGTCACTGAGGTGTTGGAGTGATGGTCTCAGAGCAAGTGAGCAGGAAGGAGGGAGGTGGTGGGTGGTTCCAGTCTTGGTTTGGGGTCTCTAGAGAAAAAGAACTACTAGGAGACACATACATAGGTATCATAAACCATTATAATGAATAATAGTATGCATTGCATCATATCGTATTATAATGAACTGGCTTATCTGAGAACGCTTGAGATCCTCGGTCAGCAAGCTGGAGACCCAGGAGAGCTGATGGTGTGGCTCCAGTCCAAGTTCAAGTCTGAAGGCCCAGCTGGAAGGGGAATTCCCACTTATTCTCAGGAGGATCGGCCTTTTCGTTGGCTACCAGCCTTCAGTGGGTTGGACGAGGCCCCCCCACACACTGGGGAGGGCCATCTGCTCTACTCAGTCTGCCCATTCGCTTGCCAACCTCACCTACAAAGGCCCTCATAGGCACCCTCAGAACCAATACCTGGGCTCCCCACGGCCCACTCAAGCGGATACACAAAATTAACCATCATACAGGGTCTGCTTGAAGTTGAGACTTAGGAAGTGGAGCATTCATGGGTACTGACAAAAAGAGACGTGCAGCGTGAGTTGGATTTGGTTTTGTCTTCTGGGAGAGTGCAGTCTGGGAGAGGAGGTGGGACAAGCATACAGATGCTCTAACTCAAGGCTAAGAGTCCTAAGAATCACAAATCCTTGAAGGGCTACGTTACAGGTGGAACTTGTGAATTCCCCACTTCCAAATTCATATGTTGACGCTTTCACCCCCAGGGCCTCGGAATGTGACCTTATTTGGGCTTTCGAAGATATGATTAGGTTAAAACGAAGCCTGCAGGCTGGGTTATGCTCCAATATGACCGGTGTCCTTAGAAGAAGAAATCTGAACACAGAGAGTCACCGGGGATGCGGGTGCCCAGGGGAAAGGCCGGGTGAGGACACGGAAGACGGCCGTCTGCAGGCCGAGGAGAGAGGCCTCAGAAGAAGCCAGCCCTGCCAACGTCACAGCCAGAGCTATGAGAAAATACACTTCTGTTGTTTAGTTTACCAGTCAGTGGTCTTTTCTGACGGTGGTCCTAGCAGACTCCCACAGGTTGAAAAAACGAAGACATCACGCCTGGTTGAAGAAGAAATAAATAACTTCCTTCCTTCTTTTAAAAATCTCTGTACAGAGCTGACCAAAAATATGATGTGACTTTAGTGCTGAAAAGGTTTGGACCACTGCGCTGGGGGATCAAAGCCCAAGAGCCTTTGAGACGGAGATGGGAAATTTCACAGGTGTGTGTGCACACGCGTGCGTGCGTGTGCGCGTTCACAGGGCAGTGCATTACAAGGACAAAGGCATGGAGACGGGAGAGCACGAGGTGGACTTTGGGGACAGTGAGAGGCTGGGTTTGGCGGGGCTGAATGACAGGCTCGGGCTGGGGCGGCGAGCTGGGGCCGCCTTGTGGATCCTGGTCCAGGGAGTGGCCCCCTGCCCTTTCTTCGGGGCCTGATGAAGATAAGAGAGGTGGGAGCTACTGTTTCCCCAGAAATTACCTGGAAGGGAGGAAGAGGCAATGGGCAGTCATCTTAGCGGTGACAGCGAGCCCGGAGCCACGTGAGAGATGCAGTTGGGAAAAATCACCGGAGGCATCGATAAGGAGCATCGATAAGGAAGGAGCCTGGCGCCCCAAAGGCAGGGGAACGTGGGCCGCTTGCAAAGAGGACTTGCGTTTGGGGGCGGCTCCTAAGAAGGAGAATGGAGGCGATCACGTGACGGAACAAGTATCTGCTGAGCATCATCTGGGGCCCAGACACTACAGGCCTTCACGTGCATGACCTTGGCTCCTTCTTACAGTGATGCAGTGAGAACAGTGTCATGGCCCTTTCCTTGCAGGTGGGGACACTGACTCAGAGAAGGGCGGTTACATGCCTGAATCAGAGGCGGACTGGAAACCTAAACGTCCCTGCCTTTTTCCTCCGCCCACCCCGCCTCTGCCATCACTTTCCTTTTCTCTTTTTTTCTTTTCCTTTTTTTTTTTTTTTTTTTAGGGTTGCACCTGTGACATATGGAAGTTCCCAGGTTAGAGGTTGAATTGAATCTGCAGCTGCCGGCCTACACCACAGCCACAGCAACGCAGGATCCAAGCGGCGTCTGCGACCTGCACCGCAGCTCACGGCAGTGCGGGATCCTTAACCCAACGAGTGGGGCCAGGGATCGAACGCACGTCCTCGTGGAGGGTTCATAACCCACTGAGCCACAACGGGAACTCCTGCCGTCATTTTTCTAAGGACAGACTGCAGGGCAGTTGAGCCATCTGTCCAGTTCTGGTTGACAAGATTCTGCCTCCCCCTCCGGCACGAACAGGTGTTGTTCAGCCATTCAGAGGTGCTGCCATTGCTCCGAGGCTTCCCTGGGTTCTCAAAGCCACGAGACCAGCAATCGGAGACCAGAATGTAGCATTTTGGTTCAGGAAGGCCTCAGGGGACTCAGAGACCCCATGCGGTTCCAGTCCAGGTTAGGGGGATGTGCCAAGTACGCTCATCATGTCCTTGAACTCTAGCAGAGGCTGACCTTTCTGAGCACAGCTGATAAACTGGAGGACAATTCTTTTCAGCCGGAACTCTTCCAAGCAGAGACAGATGACAAATTTCACATGCCCAGCAGCCTGGCACCCTGAGCTTTAACCTTCAGCTCCACGAAGCCTGGTGTGTGTGTGGGGGATTGATTTCATTTGTTGGTGCCTAATATGCCCCCTGGTCCTACACATATAATCCTGTGGCTTAGAAAAACAGGGACGGTCCATCGCAAGTCACTGAGGTCAAATTAACAGTAGGGCGAGATCCTTGTCACACGTGCAAGCACCAAAGCTGTCACTGCCCCCACCCCCAGGCCTGCTGGGTGCTAGAATGAACGGATGGCAGTTCCCCTGGTTTATGTCCTCTGCCCCTGCCCCGCGGTCCATGCTGAGCACGTCACCGAGACACCGCTTGCCGCCTGCGCGCAGGCGAGGGGCAGAACATCTGAGCTCCCCACGTCATCACTGCCACTGCCAAGCCTCTCGGATGGTTTCTGCTTTTCTGGCAATTTCAAACCTTCTCCCCAAGGGTTCTGTGGTTGCCTCTCTTCATCCTGAAAGGCTTTTGACTATGAATTCAGCACAAAATCAAAGGCTGGTCTCCTCAGTTTTTCTCCTCCCTTTGCTAGGAAATTTTCAGTTTCATTAGATCGGATTTGCGCAATTGGTTCTCTGCCACCACGAAGATTTCGTGTGCACAGGGGTCCCGCTGGGCCAAGGCTCCAGATAGCCCTGATTTTCTGAGCTAGTGGTTCACTGAGGGTGGCTTCAAGGAAACTGACGAGCACGGAACTGCATGTGTTAGTCCCTGTCTGCAATCAGTTGGCTCTTCTCCCGCGAGTCTGGATCTCAGCCCCGCTCACTCTCCTGGCTGCAGCATTTCTTCTCCATCCCTCCCTGTCATTCACCCGGAAAGTCTCAGTAAGCCTGGAGCAGGCAGGATGGGGAAGACAATGGCAGAAGTTGGGCGCAAATGTGAGAAGGGGCCCAGGGTATCAGGGAAAAGGGGAGGATAAAACTGGGACCAAGAAGGCGGAGGGGATGGGCTGGGAGGTGGCGGGTGAACGGATTTCCTGAGAACCTGCTGCATGTCAGATACCGCCCGGAGCCTTTTAAGCTCATGCCACAGGCAGGGCAATCCTCCTAAAGCATAACTCTGAAGAAGCAGTTTGGACCTTTATTCTAGGGTTCCTAATTGCCCTCAACGGCCACTGAAGATGCCCCAGCTGTGCACTGTGCCAAGTTTTTCACCATCTTCCTCTATGAAAGCCTGGAGCTTCCCTGATTGCATACACAGATGGATACTGGCAGTTCCCCAAAGATCCTCTCATGTCTCTGAGCATCCACACATGCTGAGCCCTTTAGCCAGGATGCCCTTCCATGTCTTCATCTGTCAGAGAACATCTATGCGCTCCTTAAGTGTCTCCTCCTCTGGACACATTCTCTCCTCTCCCCAAGGCTGGGACAATTGCTCTTTAGCTCTCACACGCCCTGTCACAAGCCCATCATATACACATTCCCCCACATGATAATCATGTGTCTTCTTGGCTCAAGAAGTGAGCTCCTTGGGAGGCTGG
The DNA here is from genome assembly GCA_004024745.2 of Catagonus wagneri. Classification (NCBI taxonomy): domain Eukaryota; kingdom Metazoa; phylum Chordata; class Mammalia; order Artiodactyla; family Tayassuidae; genus Catagonus; species Catagonus wagneri. The sequence goes on from PVHT021183632.1 coordinate 7,547,224, forward strand.
GCCTGGTTTTCTCATCCCCGAACCCCCAGTGCCCTGGGCAGTGCAGAGCAGGTGGCGGGTCCTCTGAAAATGCCTATGTGTGGAGGAATGTCTGAGCCCAGCAGATAGCCTGGCAGAACGTCAGATTCCCTGGAAAAGAAACCAGCATCAGAAAGCTCCTGGTGGCCAGGTCCTTTTTCGTACCCATTGAGATGGCTGGAGCACTTTGGGCCATTTGAAGCCCAGGGAGTCCTAAAGGACCTTAGGGGGTGTAGACATGGAGGGACCCACATTGCCAGCAAGTCTAGGAGAGGAAACAAAGAAAACCACGGGAAGACCTGACTTCCAAGCCATTGATGCCCAGGCAATTCGAAAGGCAGCAGAACGGTCCAGACTAAGCCAGGAGTTTGTTTACTCTGCCACTCTCAGGCCAGCATTAATAATCCAATGGCTACGGAGTGGCTAGTTGGGCTTCTTCACTTGCACGAGCCCAGTGTGCCTCGCCCCCGGCATATAGGCTTTCATTCATTTACGCCACCCATAACCCATGAAGCGCCAGCTCTGCTCCAGGCTCCTTGCTAGCGGCTGGCAATTCAGAGACGTTCTGAAGGATGTGCCAAGCAGGAAGTCCATCCCGCGTGAAGAAAGCCACGGTGGATTTAAATGCGGAGAAGGGCTGCTCACCTGGTCGGGGTTCAAGGGAGGCTCGGTTTCTCCATCTCACAGTGAGGGCTTGAGGTGGTACATCTCTGGAGTTCTATACAATTCCAAAGAAAACAGGGGGCCTGAGCCAAGCCCGGACAACCCAAGTTAAGGCTTTTCCAGGACTCGAATTTCCGGGACTCGGAGAGAGGAGCGGGAGCTGGTCCGGCTGGGGCAGGCCATGTGCCCTCCACGGGACACCAGCCCTTCTGAGCAGCCCCAGCCTGGCCTGGTCTCCCCTGGCTGGCCAAGGCAGGGCTGGCCTGTGCCTAGCTAGGAGGCAGGAGAGCCAGGGCTGAGAGGAGCGCTGGCCTGGTGGCCTTCCTGGGACGGTCCCTTCCCTATGCTCACAGCCTGGGCTTTGCAGGGTGGCCTTGTCTCAGTCTCTTTCCAAACACGGCCAAGGACTGGCTTATCTAGGGAGAGCAGTGTATGCTCGGAGGCAGTAAGGACCATTTTTCACTTTGACGCTATCACCCCCCCCACCCCCAGCTTTTTGCTGTGTGAGCTCATACTGTCACTGCATTGCTGCATCCGCTCTTCAGACCAGAGGTCACATCTGTGATGGGAGGACAGCCTTTCCAGAATGCTGCGTCGCCCGCCTCTAGCCCTGGAAAATCCCTCCGCTTGGCCTTTTCCATGGGAAGGAGGCAAGAGTGATCCTTCCCCTTCAGAACTAAAACCCGGGACATCATCTGGATTTTGGAGGCATGTGAATTCCACCCTGATCCAAACTCAAATACTCTTCTGTCTTCATTTGGGTGGTTCTGCCTCCTCTTTTCCACCGGCCGGTCCTCAAGAGCAGGGAGCTGCATTTTCTCCTTCTCTTGCCTTCCACCCAAATTGAGTTCAAAGCCAGCAGACATCCAGGCAGGACAATAGGCGACACCTGACTGGCTGTGGTCGGAATTGCTGGGAGAGCTGAAAGGAGAGATTGCGGAAAGGTCCTCGGCTTCTCCCACCCGTGAGGAGCTTGTCCCTCCAGCTTCCAGGGTTGAGCCGGGGATGAGTCAGGGATAAGAAACGCAGCCTGGATGCTGCTGCCTGTGGCATCAGAGAGAGAGTGTGTGTGTGCGTCAATCAGAGCTCCCCAAACAGAACCAACAGGAGATGGATGGCCAGACAGATAGATCTATAGATAGACTGGCAGATAGATAGATTTATTATAAGGAACTGGGTCATTTGATTCTGGTGTCAGACAAATCCCTAGATCTGCAGTTAGCCAGCTGTTCTCCTTGGAGACCCAGGAGAGCCAGAGGTATAATTCCAGCCCAAAAGCCAGCAGTCTCAGGATCCAGGAAGAGCTGATGTTTCTGTTTGAATTCAAAAGCAGGAAAAAGATCTCAGTTTCCAGTTCAAAGGGAGTCAGGCAGGAGGAGTTTCTTCTTACTCAGTCTTTTTCTTCCATTCAGGACTTCCACTGATTAGACGAGGCCCACCCACACTGGGGAGGGCAATCTGCTTTGCTCATCTGAAGGCTTTGCTGATCTGAAGGCTAATCTCAACCAGAAACACCTTCACAGACACACCCAGGGTAAAGTTTGACCAAATATCTGGAGACTTGTGGCCCCCTCAAGTTGATGCATGAAATGAACCATCACAGGGAAAATCCTGTCCTGGATTTCTTTTTATTGAGTCTCACTCTTTGCAGAGCAATTAGCCATTTGATGAGGGAAGCATAGCAGAGCACTGGACAGTCAGTTTTGTTTTTTTTTTTTTTTTGTCTTTTTAGGGCCATACCTGGGGCATATCCAATTGGAGCTGTAGCTGCCGGCCTACACCACAGCCACAGCAACGCACGACCTGAGCTGCACCTGCAACCTACACCACAGCTCAGAGCAATGCTGGATCTTCAACCCAATGAGTAAGGCCAGGGATGGAACCCGCATCCTCATGGATACTAGTTTGGTTGGTTAACCACTGAGCCGCCTCGGGAACTCCAGGTTTTTTTTTTTAAATCACTTTCTCTCTGTGTGAACTGGGAAACTTGATTTAATCTTCTGTGTCTAAGTTAGCTTCTCAGTAAGGTGGAGCCGTTAATAGAAATGGCATCGCGTTGTTGTGAATACGGAAAGAGAGTAACCATATGAAGCTGGGTTAGAGCACTTGGCACAGTGTCTGGGGCGTAACACACACCCACAGACTGTGAGCTGTTTTCACTGAGGTTACTACAAGCCTCTCTTCTTTCCCCTCCCCTCCAGGCTGTGAGCTACCTCGGTACAGATAAAACCGCACAGAGTTTGGATCCAGAAGGATCAAAACTCCCTTCCTGAGCAGCTGCATATCTCGAGGAAATGACCTGTGTTCTCTGTGCCTTGTGTCCTTCGTCTAGAAGAGGGGATTACGCGACCTCGCTAGATTGCTTGAGGGACTAGGAAAAAGATGTCCCTACAGTGTCCAGCGCAGGCGAGCCATTCAATAATCGCTGGTCCCTTCTCCACCCCTGGATGGCAGAGACCACCCTTGGGCATCCCTGGAGAGCACAAAACAGGTTGAAGGCAGCGGCTTTGCCTGATGAGAAAACATGACCCTGCTGTTCCCCAGATATGACTTCTAGACACCGGGCACAGCAGACACTGGGTAGTGCGTCATCTCTGCACAGTCTGGGGTGTGAGGGCGGTCGGTGACGCCGGCCCTTGGCGAGCTCTTGCTGATGCCAGACAGAAACGAGCCAATGGAAGGCAGGACAGACAGCTGGTGGAAGAAGAGCCAGGCCATCTCTCCACTCTGGGGCAGCTGCAAGTGGACAGACAGAATTAATTGTATATGGGAGTGATTCAGAACAAAGTGGAAGAACATTCCAGAGCCTCCGAGCCCAACTGTCTGCTGCCCTGGAGGAAATGGGTCCAGGGTGATGGGGCCACGGATCCGGACACTAGGTCCGCTGTGAGCCATCACCCCACCGACCAATGGCCTTCTTGAGGTCAGCCTGGTGTTTTCAGTCCGTAAAGCTCCTGTCCCCCATCTCAGCTCCGAGAGGCAGGCCAGGCAGGGGCGATGACTCCCAGCGTTCAGAAGGGTAAACCAAGGCTCAGGAAATACAGGGCTTTTCCCAAGCTCACATGGCTAGGGAGCAGCCATTCTTCTCATTGTCAGGTTAGTGTTTTTGTCCCTGCAGACAAGAGCAGAGTCCTTTCCAAGTGTCCCTGGTGACTGGCCAGGCAGAAAGCACACCCCACAGCTGTGATTTGGGCTGGCAGACATCCCCAGGTGGCTGGAGATGGAGGATTTCTTTAACAGCAAATTGAATCTAAGTCACTGTGACAGGAGCTGCGCTTCTGATTCCAAGTCCGTTCAAGTTGTCAGGATGCATGTCTCTCCCTCTGGGCGGTTTCTTCCCAGCACTTGTCAGTCACCGGGTGCCAGGCCTCCTCCCCTGCCCCCTCCCCCTTTGCCTCCCCTCCCCCCCCCGCTTCTTCCTCTTTATTATCTGTCCCTTTTCTTCTGTCTTCTTCCACAATTACTTTTCTTGGTCAGACGGCAACACACAGCTTCATATTTTAAAGATCACCAGTATTAACTATTCAAGGGATTTTTCTGGTCCCTTCTAAAGTCAGAGATTTTTTAACCCGATGCCATGAATAGCGATTTGCTACTAAAAAAATAGAAAACAGGAGTTCCCGTTGTGGCTCAGCAGTTAACGAAACTGACTAGGATCCATGAGGATGTGGGTTCAATCCCTGGCCTCGCTCAGTGGGTTAAGGATCCGGCTTTGCTGTGAGCTGTGGTGTAGGTCACAGACGTGGCTTGGATCTGACGTTGCTGTGGTGTAGGCTGGCAGCTGTGGCTCCAGCTCGACCCCTAGCCTGGGAAACTCCATGTGCCATGGGTACAACCCTAAAAAATCAAAAAAAAAAAAAAAAAAGAAAAGAATTGAAGTTATATTAGACAGTTTCGTGGTTATGATTTTATGTGAATTGGGGATGGAGGGCATATCACCCATCATATTCTCAAAACGGTATAAACCCAGAAAGGCTAAGTCCTTTATTAAAGTCTAATGACTCTTACTTAATGCATAATGATAACAAAGTGGTTTGATGTGGCTTTCTGGTCCACAGCAAAATAGCAACTAAGCAAGGAGGCACACAGGGAGGTACAGAGCCAAGCTGGGTGACATCTAATGGAGAGGGTTTTTAAATATCATCTGGTTCAAGATGAGCAAAACCTTTTGGGCTGGACGGCTTGATGGAGTCCCAGGTCTGTCTACACAAAGAACTGTGAGGAGTATGATTGTTGGGCAAAACCAGCACGTGGTGCTAGTGGGTTTAATCACCATAAGTCACGTGTTCTGACAGGAAGCAGTCAGCTTCAAAGTCATAGAGACCTGGGTTCAAATTTTGGCTATATAACTCATGGGTTATACAATTTGGGGCAAGTTTCTTCACTCTGTGATATTGTCCTTCCTTGAGCCTAAGGTGGAGATGAAGAAACTTATCATTTGGTTATAACGACAATGAGCTAGTGTCCCCAAAAGTGTCCAACTTATGCTCCTAAGCTTTAGGAACATTTCAACCATGTCCCTAAGACCCCAAGTCCCACCGGATCTCCTCTGAGCTGACTTGCAGTCCTTCAGACAGGAATATGGCGAGCTCTCCTGGTAGGTACAGGTCCCCCGAACTAACCAGGGATGCAGACCACGCTCCCATCACATGCTCAAAGGAGGATGCCACAAGGATGCTGGCTTTCAGAATCACTCTTCTCTAGAGAGGTGTTAACATGGCTGCTATGAATTGTTCACATTGTGCAGCAAGGCAGGAAACAAACGGCACCTGTTATCTGCCTCACCTGGCTTGGCACTTACCTAGGGCTCGGAGGCAGACAGGTAGTGAGTGGGCAGAGCTCTCGGAGAATCGGAAAACCTGGGTCCCAGGCCAGTCTCGCCAACTTCCTTGCAGAATGACCTTGAAACTTCCTGAAGCATCAGTTTTGTAATCTGCAAAATAGCAGTGACTTCCCCCGGGTGACTGTAAATACCAAACGGGACGGTGAGTGTCGAAATACCTTGAACACTTTAAGATGTGAAATCGACGAACAGTGGCGAGTTGGTGCCCTCTCCCAGCCCCTCGCCAGATTTCTCTAAGAGGCTGATGTCGGTGTCAACTGCTAATAGCTCAGACTTAGATCCTTTCTGGGGGATGGCTCTGGTTGCTGCGAGCGAGTGTGTTTAGAAATGCCTGGAATCTACAGCCAAACTCCTCAAGAGTGACCCATGGCCAAAGACCGACTGATGTGGCTTGTTACCGTCCAGAACCCCTTCTCTGCCAGGACAGCCTCCCCGTGGGATCCGGCTTAAACCACTTCTTCGCCCGCTTCTCGCCTACACTCCGAGATCCTACACTCCTCACTGCCTTAGAGGTTTCTCCTGAGAATACTGCCTCTGTACATCACGCACACAAGACTTCCATTTGGGGTCCATCTCTAGGGAAACTGACCCAAGGCAAAAAGGCGCCCTGCAAAGTCTCTGGTTGGTATTTCCGTCTGCCTTCTTTTCTCTTTCACCCTGATTTGACTTTAAGAGCTGCGCTGACTGTCTACTCTGCCCCCAGTGTTCTTCCCGCAGCTCATCAGCCGCCTGGCTCCTTCCTGTCATTCAGCTGAAATGTCGCCTGCGTGGAGAAGCCTTCCTGGCCACGGATGCAAAGTGGCCATTTAAATTCCGCGCTCGCTCTCGCACACGCTGCCTCGGGTGCATCTCTTTGTTTATTACCTCAGTCCTCTCCCTTCCCCTCTGGTAAGTGAGCTTCGGTTTTCATCTCCATGACAGCACATTTGGGCTGAGCAGTCTCCGAGGCCCCTTCTCGCCCTGGCATTCTGCTTTCTTTGTGCTGGGATCAAATACGAAGCAGTTAACATTCCAATAAAGATAGCTGACAGATGATAGCATGACAGTTCCGTGGCTGCCTGGCCCGCGAGAGCCAGCACAGACTCCTGCCCTCCCTGGGTGTGTCTCCTCACCTGTAACCCAGAGGTGGGGCGAGGTGACCCTGCGCTCTCAGCCCATGACATTTAATATCTATTGTTTCTGGTACCTGGCATGCACCGCTCCCGCAGAACTGCTTGTGTCGAAGCTCCTTTGTTTTCTGTGCTCTCTTGAAAGCAATTGCATTCAGCTGACATGAAGGTGCAAAATGCCTTTTTATTATTTTATCGTTTGTAATTAATTAATTAACTTTATTTATTTATTTGGCTGCCCCACGGCATATGGAGTTCCCGGGCCTGGGACAAGATCCAAGCAGCAGTCATGGTCTAGGCCACAGCGATGGCAATGCTGGATCCCCAACTCACTGTGCCAGGGAATCAAACCTGTGTCCCAGAGTTCCCAAGACACGGCCAATCCTATTGTGCTACAGCGGGAACTCCTTTTTTGGTGCCTGCTCTTGGTTTCGCTTTATCACCATTAGCCCCATATCCCTCAAACCTCATCCATTCCAGGCATAAACGCTGAAAAGAAACCTTTTTCTCCCTGTCACCCACAGGCTTACGGAATGAATGAGACATATTCCTTGTACCCAGGAGCTCAGTTCCCAGGGAAACTCTCAAGTGACTATAATTACAGCACACTGTACTCACCCATTCATTCATTCCTGCATTAATTCACACACTCAGGCAGCAAATCTTTAGCGAGGGCCTATTATCTAGGCTCCTAGGACACAATGGTGAACGAAACAAAAGTGTCCGCCCTTGTAGAGCTTATGTCCTCATGGTACCTGCTGTCACCGGGGTATTTCAGGGTGCTCTCCACAGCTGAAGAGCAAGTAACCAGTTCTCTCTCGCTCCAGGCAGGTCTTGGAAGTCTTTCCTGAGGAGGGAACATTTAGGCTGGATTTTGAAGAATGAATAGGAGTTCCTGGGAAAAGCAGAGGTGGCAGGGCTGGGAAGCCGGTGGCAAGGAGGGCCGGGGGAGGAGGCCAGAGCAGTATAGGCGGGACCAGATCTTGAAGGCTTTGTGAATTATGCCAAGTAGCTGCAGTTGATCTTGAAGGTGACAGGGAGCCAAGGAAGGGCTCTGAGCAAGAGAGAGAATGATTCACGCTGTGTGTTAGCAGCCTGGCAGCGTGGCTAAGTGTATGAGTTTCCTACTGCAGCCAGAACAAATTGCCGCAAACTGGGTGACTTAAAAACAACAGAAATGTAGGGGCTCCTATAAGAACCTGCGGCATATGGTCTGTCCCACACGTCTCCCCTAGCTTCTGAAGGTCAACAGCAAAACTTGGCGTTGCTTGGCTCACAGCTGCATCACTCCAGCCTCTGCCTCTGTCCTCACCAGGGGCGCCTCTCCCTGTGCTCTCTGTCCTCACACAGAATTCCCTCCTCTGTGACCCTCCTCTTCTTATAAGGACAGCAGTCCTAATGGATAGGGTTCACCCAGCAAGGCCTCAACTTAACTAATTCCATCTGCAATGGCCCTGTTTTTAGATAAGGTCACATTTCAAGGTACTAAGGGTTAGAATTTCAGCAAATCCTTTTCTGTGTGTGTGTGGATACAAGTCCCATATTGGAGTTCCCATTGTGGCCCAAAGGTAACGAACCCTCCTAGTAAGCATGAGGAAGCGGGTTCGATCCCTGGCCCCGCTCAGTGGGTTAAGGATCCGGCGTTGCCAAGAGCTGTGGTGTAGGTCGCAGATGCGCTCAGATCTGGCGTTGCCGTGGCTGTGGTGTACGCTGGCAGGTCTGATTTGACCCCTAGTTTGGGAACATCCATTTGCCACAGGTGCAGCCATAAAAAGCGAAAAAAAAAAAAAATCAACCTGTAATGTTAGTTAACTTGCTTAGGAGCATAGAGCCAGCATGAGTATAGGCTGCAGGGCTGAGGGTGGGCACGTGTGGCAGACACCTCATTTATAACTGCGCCCAAGCACGAGTGGATGAGGGACTTGTGGGCAAGGCTGTGGGGTTGAGGCGTTTCCGCAGTTTTACGGGACTGGAAACCACCAGTTGTTTGTGATAGGAACAGGAGAAAAAGCTCGTGAAGTTACGGGAGATTAAGTCCTTGGGACCATCGCAGCCTCCCCCGCGGACGGCTCCCCTCCTCCGAGAACGCACTTCGCCCCTGGGAGCAACCTGAGGAGCGTCTCTGCACTTTCAGGTTCTAAACTGCGATACCGGCTCAGGCCGGGCGTGCCCACTCCGCCGATGACGCGGGCAGAGAGCCGGGGACCCAGTGGACCGCCCCCGAGCTTCACCCAGCAAAATCTGGGCAAACAGCCGCCCTGGGCTTGGCCTGAAGAGTCGCTGCTGACTACAGAGCAGGGGCAGCTCAGAGTCTAGGGGCCACTACGGCTCCCGCGTCACGAACGTCCGGATCTGCGGCCACCTCGTGTCCTGTCAATTTCCAGTCCCGCTGATGCTCTGTGAATGGAGATGAGGCCACGGCGGCTGGTCTCTGGGAAGCGAGTGTGCAGAGGCCATCCCGAAGTCACTGCTCCTCATTAGGAAGGTCGGCCCTGCCTCGTGCCTTCTGGAGAGGCTCCCGGAGCGCCTCGGCGGCGGAGGAAGACACGGGGTCCCACCAGGCCGGTTCAGCAGGTCGAGAGGGTCCTGATGGCCAAACGCCTCCGCCTGGCTGCTTATAGGGCGTGGAAGAAACGTGACAGAGGAACGTGTTCTGTCCGCGGCATGACGTTGGCGCTCCCTGTGCCTGCGACAGGCGCTGAGGTTACCACCCTCCGGGAGGGCGCCCGCCCCCGAGGGACTGCCTTCGCACTCTGTCGCATCCACACGCGGTGCTGGCTGTGGAAAAGAGTATTAAATCAGCTTCAGAGGGACGGGCTTTTAGGAGGTTTATTCTCCCCTCTCCATCTCTTTCCTCCTTACCCGGCGCTGCTTTGGCGATGGACCTGCAGCCTGCGAGCTGCTCCATCAGGCGGTCGCCTCTGGAGAGGCGGTGGTGCTGGCTTCGGCCCCGCTCCTCTGGCCTGTGAGGGAAGGGCTGGTTCACGCATGAATATCCCGGTGCCCCAGTGACTTCCGATTATGAGACGTAGGCTCTCTCCAGCATCTTCCATGGCCAGGGGCCTGTATTGACATTTCTGCTTGTTTTTGTGTCACTCTGCCTCTCTCTCTTTTTTTATTTTCTATTTTTAGGGCCACACCTGCGGCATATGGAAGTTCCCAGTCTAGGAGTCGAATATGAGCTGCATGCAGCTGCCAGGGTATACCACAGCCACAGCAACGCCAGATCCAAGCCGTGTCTTCGACCTACACCACAGCTCACGACAATGCCAGATCCTTAACCCACTGAGTGAAGCCGGGGATCGAACCCACACCCTCATGAATACTAGTAAGCTTCTTAACCTGCTGAGCCACACGGGAAACTCCCTGCTTGACCTGACTTTGACTCCTTTAGTACCAGTGAGGCACGTACTAGTTTGCTAATGTAGATATTTCAGATATAGCATAAGTTTGGTGACTATGTCATAGAGTTTAACTTTTTAAAGTATCTTAAAAAATATATCAATATTTCCTAGTCTCCATCAGCCTCTGAGGTGCCCTGCTGAAAGATGGCACGAGAGGATGGAAAACACAGACGGCTGATTGCGAGATGCAATCCCTAACGACAAGCCCCGTGGAACTGAAAAATGTAGCCCAACAAACACCAGGCTTGGACCAACACTGGGTGCCTCCCTCCATCCGTTCTGCAGGTCCACCCTCGGCACTTAGCAGGATGCGGCCCATAGGAGCTGCTCAATACATTGGTCTTGATGCATATAATTCCTCTGGGAAAAAGATAAAGAGGGCTGAGTGACTAGGCAGGGTGCCCCCCCACCCCCACCCCACTGCATTTCCACTCGGAAGGAGATGCTTCGTAACCTCCTCCTTTTCTGTCGAAATCGAAATCGGAGACGTGGTCCTGCCCTCCTCTTTATTTCCAGGTGATCTTTCTCACTTTTCAGAGGATTCAGGAGACTGGTGACCAGCCCTGCTGTGTGACGGGCAGTTTTCTGGAGCGTACTGGGGGAAAATGAAAACTAGGACAGGAACTGGTCTGAGTATGTGGCTTGCTGATGATCTCACCTGGAACAGGTAAAGCTTGGAGGTCACGGGGTTGGGGAAGTGGGGTGCAATGCTGGGGGTGGGGGATGGGCTCTGGACTCAGAGATATCTGAGTTAGAATTCACTTTTGGCCACTTACTAGCTATGTGACCTCTGTCACTCCCTGAATCTTCGATCCCTCTTTTTGGGGGGTAGACATCAGCTCCATCTGTCTTCCTAGGTTATGGTGAAATCAAATCATCTCCTGTAGGTAGGTAGGTAAAATGTTTACCTACTTCGCAGTCTTTCAATAAATGCCTGTTACATAATTTAATGAAACAGACAAGAAATCTTTATCACTCAGGGACTGATTAGAAAGAGCATGGTTCTGAGTTGGACTGACCTGAATTTATATCATAGCTGCTGTTGATTCATAGTATCCATCAGGATGATTGGAATGGTGTCCAACTAGATTGAAAAAAAACCAGACAAACAAAGAAAATCGATTATCTGACAAAAGAGGAAGTCAAGAGGGAGGGTAGGCCTTGGGAGTAGTTGGCTCAGCGACCCAACAATGTCATCAGAGACCCAGCCTCTTCCATGTCTCTGATGCGGGCTCCACCCAAAGTTGGGGTGGGGGTGGGGCTCCCTCATTCTGGCTAGACAGCTTCCAGCAGAAACTGGGGCCACATGCTCGGCAACAGCATCAGCCCAGGAGAACCCCAGAAGACACAAGCCCACAGGGGACCAATGGCACTTGGACTCCACACGCTGCTTGGCTTCGAGATAACGGGACTGAATTCTGGATTCAGGGAGGTGGCCTCCTTCTCCTGAGGCACGTGGGGCCAGAGGGTTACCTGCGTAAAATTTTGGTTCTATTAAGAAGGATGGCCTCGCTCAGGAGGTTAAGGATCCGGCGCTGCCGTGAGCTGTGGTGTAGGTCGCAGAATGGCTTAGATCTGGCGTTGCCGTGGCTGCGGCGTAAGCCCCGATTGGACCTCTAGCTTGGGAACCTCCATATGCCGTGGGTGCAGCCCTAAAAAACAAAAACAAACAAGCAAAAAGGAAGGATGAAGGTGGAAGTGGATGCTGAGTGATGCCCAAAAGTTTAATCAGTTGTCACTGAAAGCAGCTTCAACCTCCCTGAGATTCAGTTTCCTCATTTGTTAGGGAAAAAAAAAAAAAATGAATCAACCCTACAATTCTTCATGGAGTTTTTGTAATGTCTACGTGAGATCGTGTATATAAAGCACTTTGCCCTGGACCTAGGATGCAGAAGTTGGTGAATAAAAAACTAGATTTAATTTATTTTTTAATTTTTATGGCCACACCCATGGCATATGGAGGTTCCCGGGCCAGGGATTGAATCTGAGCCCCAACTGCGACCTATACCATAGCTTCAGCAATGCCAGCTCCTTTAACCCACTGCTCTAGGCTGGGGATCAAGCCTGTGCCTTCCCAGGGACCCCAGCCACTGCAGTCAGGTTCTTAAGCCACTGTGCCACAGAGGGAACTCCTAGATGTCTTTTACTATTATTTAGGATACTGAATTATAGCTCCCAGAGCACTTAGAGTTCTTTCTTTTCCACTGTGGAGATTAAATTTCTGTAGGTGGCGCAGCAGGTAGGACGCAGCTGACACCAGATTCCTAGACCCCTGGCTCTCAGCCCGTGACCCCTGTCCTCCAGCTCCCCATCCTTTCAAGGACCCAGGATGGGATATGGTGCCATCAAAGGGGAGGAGAGGGCTGCTGAAGTTGGCAGGGAAGCCACAAGGCACGGACAGTCTGACTTAGCAGCTCTGAGCATCCCGGCCCCAGAAGTCCCAGGCTGCCCGGAGCTGCTGACTCAGCCGGGCTGCCCATCGCTTCCAATGCCTGCCCGAGGAGGAAAACCTCCAGCTAAGCATCTCACCACTGCCTTTGTGTTCTGCTCAGGAAGTGGCCCTCGGGGAGCCAGCTCCAATAAACCACCTTCGGAAAGTGCTGGCGACTGGGGGAGAGGTCCCCGCACCTCAGGAGGACGTGCTGACACTGGGCTTCCGCTGGTGGTGAGAGCGCCAGCCAGGCACCATCAAGAGAGAGCGAGTTGAGCTCATCTAATTACAGATGCCCTTCTGAGGGCCGGCTTCCTGTTTGGGGCCAAGCCTGCAGTTGCAGAGACTTGAACTGTTCTTGATGCCTGCAACATTTTCCATTATCCTTCATCATCACAAACACCTCCATCGCATGCAGGGTGGAGAAAGAACATGAGAACTCGAGTCTCAGACTGGAGGTCAAATCTGCTGCTTCTTAGCTGTGTGACTGTGAGCAAGTTACTTAACCTCCTCGAGCCTTGGTTCCCACATCTCTACGTTGGGGATAATAAGTCTGCCTACTTCAGATGTTGTTACGAATTGAACTATGTCATCCTCCTCTTACCCTGTGTCCTGCCACAAATTCAAATGTTGAAGCCCTAACCTCTAATGTGATGGAATTAGGATCTGGAGCCTTCGGGAGATAATTAGGTTTAGATGAGGTTACTAGGATGGGGCCCCTGTGGTGATGGGCTTAGTGCCCTCATCAGAAGAAACATCAAAGATCTCACTCTCTTCATTCTCTCCCTGTCTCTCCCCACCCCATGTGAGCACATAGTGAGAAGGCAGCTGTCTGCAAGCCAAGAAAAGAACCTGCACTGGCACTTGATGATGCTGCCTCCTGATCTCAGAATTCCAGCCTCCAGAACCTCAAGAAAAAAATGTCAGTTGTTGAAGCACTCAGCCTGTGCTATTTTGTTATGGCAGCTCTAGCAGACTGGCAGGTGTGTAAGTTGTTTCATGTGGTCCCTGGCATTTAGTAAGTGCTCATTAAATAATAGTTTTTTTTTTTTTTTAAAAAGGGATTTCGATATTTGGTCTTACAATTCATATATATGTTAGGGATGGGAAAAATCGATTATCAATTCAACAGGTATTTACTAAATGCCTCTTAAGAGCCAAGCATCGTATTAGTCATCAGAACATTATGAGCAAACAGGTGTGGACCCTTAGTCACACAGAAGAGACAAGCATTATTCGAATAATGTCACGGTGTGTATTTTATTGGACAATTACTTATATAGCTCTTGCTATGAGCCAAGCTTATCTTTCTTAGTGTTTTTACAGATGCTAATTCATTGGGTCCTCAGAAAAATTCCATGGGGCAAGTACTATTTTACAAATTGGAAAGTGAGGCACAGGTGGATTAAGTAACTTGTCCAAGGTCACCTGAATCATCCAGCTATAGATAGCTATATAATAAACCAGCCCCAAATTCAATGGCTTAAAACAGTCATTGAGTGTTTCTCCAGTTGTTGGCTGGAGGTTGGCTCTGACCGAAACCAGGCTCAGTTAGGCAGGTCTGCCATGGTCACTCATGTGCCTATAACCACCTGCAGCTGGCAGAGCCTTGGCTCTGTTCCACGTGTCTCTTCTTTTCTGGGACCAGCAGACCAGCCCAAGTACATACTTACAGTGATGGCAGAAGTGCAAGAAAGCAAAGCCAGAGGCGGAGGACTGCTCTGATGCGCCTGTGTTGTCGGTGCTGGAGGTGCTTCCAAGCTACACCAAGAGAGGCGCTGTCCCCTTTCCCAGTTCCGGGGCTCCTGCTTGCCCTCAGGGGGCTTAGCTGGTACCCCCCCCCCTGCCTGTCCCACTTGAGAGAGTCTCAGGAGGGCACCCTGAGAGTCAAGCCCTCCTGCACCCAGTTCTAGACATTGCACCCATCAGCTCTCTAGCCAGGGCCACCTGGGCCTCCCAGGAGTCTGGTCTTTGCAAGTGCATGGGGGAAAATGGTTAGTCCAGACCCCCTGGTCACAAGTGAAAAGGACTGGCAGGAGAACAAAGCACGTGCTTGGGCACAGGTCCCAGGAAAGTCACCTGTCCACTCACGCAGCCCCGTGAGTCAGCCTACTGTGTTTAGCAAACACCTCCTGCGCGAGGCCCGCGGTGGAGACACGCATGCAACGGGCACTGTCCCCTGCCCAGGACCGATACGGTGTCATCCAGGCATTCATTCAGTCATTCATCAAGCAAACAAGCCTGACTCCTCTCCCCTGGGCTGAGGGCGGCCAGCTGAGGTCACGTGAGGGAGGGGTTAGAGCAGGCTCTGGTGTCACACAGGCTGGATCACAGCTCAGTTCCACCACACAGCCCTGGACTTCATATCAGTAAAATGAGGACAGTAACAGTGCCTGAGGCTGGAGGTCGGGGGGTGGGGGCTGGTTGCCTGAACCCACTTATTCAGCTCTTTCCCCTCCAGGATTCCTGCCGATGGAATTTGTACACGGGGTATTGGGTGAATGCCTTTATAAGGCAGGAGTCTTCTTGGCAAACTTTGAAAGTAAGTGGTTCAGTCCTGGTCGAAGTGTAAATCTTCCTTGTGAGTGAAGACAGAGGGCCTGCAGGGTGGCCTCCCTAGCCTGCCTGCCTTATTGCTGGTAGAAGTCTGGGGATCAAGATGGCAGTGGCCTGGCTTTCAGCCCCTCATTCCAGGTATACTGTGTGGCCTTGGACAAGTCACTTAACCTCTCTGAGCCTCAGCTTTTCATCAACAAAAGGAAGATGGCTATATGGGCCTCCCTGCGTGTGGAAGCCAGATGGGGTGGGTCCTGCCCGCCCCCCCCCACCTCCCACAAACAGGTGCTAAGTGATTCACCCCCGACCCCCACCCCAGATAAAGTCCGAGCCATGGACTAGGCCTTGAAGCTCCCCTCCCCTCCTGGGTCCCTCCACTTTTCCTACCATGCCCCAGTTCTGACCCTGCTCTCTCTGCTCCAGGCCCATTCCCTCCCCCTGGCATGGCAGGATCCTGGCTGGGGCCCTTCATCTTGTAAATGCTGTAATGAAAGCCCTAATGGCCCCACTGGCTCCCTGGAGAGGGAACATTCACCAAATAAGAAAATGTGTATTAAGGCTGGGCTGGAGCTCTCATCACTCACTGGCGTCATCTGCATTTAGCAAATGGGCTTGGACTGCTCCGCTCACAACCTTAATCAGAGTCTGGGGCGGAAGCAAAGCGAGCAGGGGCTTTGGGCAGCCATGTCGGAGAAGTTTAGCGGTGCGGGGCTTTTATTAAAGAGCACTCCTGGGGTCAACTCCCCGTGGGAGGGAGAGAAAGGAAGCAGGAGGGGGCAGAAGGAGAGGGAGAGCTGCGATGCACAGTCACAGAGCACTAGGGCCCCTGAGCTAGACTGACAGGGCAGCCTGTCCACTGACAGCACATTCAGCGTTTGGACGACAAGTCTTTACAGAAAGGGGTTCTGGGCAGTGCCTCTCCCAGCCCATGAGCCCCCTGCCCACAGCAGTGAGTTTTCAACATCCACACACAGAACACGTGACATCTCCGGGGCAAACTGATGGCGCTGGATTTTTCAGGACTACTCCAGGAACACTAGGTAAAATCTGTCCTTAAGTCTGCATGACCAAACGGACTGTCCACTACGTAGCTTCTGGAACAAAGCTGGAATCCTCCCCGAAGACAGATTCCAGTTCCATGCCCAGAGCCAGCAAGAGCTGGAAGACCAGAAGTGTTTCTCTCCAAAGCTTCGGTTACCCAAGCAGGTGAGGGGAGGGCTGCACCCACACGGACCCTCTCAACTGTATTCCTACGCCGGCTTGGGCTCTCCTCAGGCGGGCTTCTCCCTGGTGGTGGCAGCTCCAGGCTTACGCTCCACGTTTTAACCAAGGAAAAGAGAGAGGCTCGCTTTCCCAGTAATCTAAACACTTGTTATGTTTCATTAGCTCTGATTGGTCTGGCCCGGGTCACACCCTTATTCCTGAACCAATCACTCTGGCCAGGGGAGCATGTGCTGCTCTGATTGGCCAGCCAGACAAGGCGCTAGGCCCTCGGGGAGGAGTGGAGGATGGCGAAGGGAGTCAGATCCGGAAACCAAAATGGAGTTTTGAAAATGCCGAGGAGTGGTTTCTCCAGGATATTTCTGGGTGCTGACACCAAGAAGGAGGGAGTGTGTGCTGAACGAGCACGTACAAGAGGTAGCCACACAGTGACTGAATGTTTGCTCCGCGAAGGAGGCCTCGGGACTAAGTGTGCCCCCGCCCCCAGTTACCCAGGCGGGTCTTCCAGAGCCACCTTCAGGCCCTGCTTCAGCCACCGTCGTTCTGGTTTGTCATCCTCACAGGGCATCAGGCTCACCGTGGACTTTTGGAAGTTTCTGCTCCCTCCGGCGAACCCCCAGACTTCAAACAGCTTGGTACCCGCTGTGCCTGCCAGCCTTGGGTGAGGGGCTGGGGCACTGATTCTGTGGACTCGAGTCACTTTGCAGTGCTAGCGTTCATCCCCGGGCACAGGCATCGCACGGGGCTGCCCCACAGGACTTGCGATCAGCGGAACCCAGTGGTGCGGTCAGCAGCCTTGTCCAAGTGCCTTCCCCTTTGGAGCCTCAGGTTCTCTTCCTGAAAGATTAAATGGATGGGCGCTTTGTTCTTCCATCAGCCCTGAGATTCTCCTGCTTAACGGGTCTCCCGGCTCGAGGAGGAGGAAGCTCACATTTAATGAGTAGCCGTTATGTATCAGGGAGTGAGGTGGTTAATGTATATATCGTTATCACATGATTTTCACAGTGGCCCTGGGAGAAAGCGACTTCTCCCACTTTGAAGCTGAGGAAGTGGGGATTTAGAACAGTCTAAGCAACCTGCCCCAGGTTTTAGAGCCAACCTTGAACTTGGTGTACATGGCTCCAGGCAAACCAGCAAGAGTCTTCTTGGAGATGGAGCTTTGTCAACTCTTTTCCCAAGACTGCTTTCTCCAGCTCTTGAGAGCGCTGGGAAGAGTTGCTGTGTGGGAGGGGTTTATGCCTCCCACCCTCACAGACTGGCCCCTGTCCCTCCCAAGTGACAACCACGTTCTTGGCTTTTCCATTTTCCTCCTTGAAAGCAGCCTTGTCATATATGTTCTCATAAACCTGCTTTCTTGTTCTCTAGCTCTCTTTTTCACAGTGCCATTTATCCAGTTCTTGGGCATTGATAGCTGAGCACCAGCTAAGAAACCAGGTAACACCAGTGCCTCTTTTCACTCTCTGAACCTGACAGTGAACTGCTGGAGCGGGAGAGCCTTCGTTATCACATGGCAGGCAGGGGTAAATGTTCATTGACTGTTGATTGACTAGACTGGATCCACGCCGCCTCCAACAGCCTTCCTCACTCAATTCAGCATATTGGAATATAGTTCAATAAAGGTAGGGAAGTGACTGGGCCAGGGTCCGCGCAGCTGCTGGGATGTCACAGCAGGGACAACCGGAGGTCATCGAGCTCCTAGCAAGTAGCTTTACATCAGAGATTGCGTGGAATCAGAGTCATAATCCTCACTCCCACCTCAGCATCTTGGCATTTCGGCACAGGAAAATAAAAGAAAGAAGAAATACAGCCATAGACTCCTGACTCAGAGAAGCAAAAGTCAGCCCCGAGAACACTATAATCTTTCTTCCCAGCATACACAGTGATGAAAGGAACATGGGCCAAGGGCCTGTTTGTCAGAAGGTCAAGCTGTTTACCTCCCACACCAAACTTTCCTTTCTGACCTAACCGGCTTTGCCCACTTCCTCTGCAAAATTATATGACCCTGACTGCCACAGCTGATTGGACCTAGTCTGGAAATGACTCAAGGATGGCTCATTGGTGGGCTGGGCTGAGCCAGTCAGACCCCCATAATTGGAACTGAGTCTCAGAGATTAGATGTGGTGGCCATTCAACGACAAGGTCTGGGGGATTCTAGTCGGCGTTGGCATCTTGCCCAGCTGGATGTATGGGGGATCGTGAGTGACAGAGGGTGCTCTAGGGAGAGGAGAAGAGAAGCAGGATGAGAGAGAAGCCAAGCTGGGGGACCATGAGGCCCCGCTGTGCTTCCTGCCTCTCTGTCGATAAACGAGAAGGGGCCGAGTACATTCAATGGCCCTTGTTGGGGCTGTTTGGTTGAGCTCGTCATGGCTGAGCTTACTCTGCATGAGGCCAAGCCAGGCAATGGCAAGAACCCTCTCCTTGACCAAACATTAGCGGGGCTGCTCCAAGCCCTCTTCTCTACTTGGTCTTAACCAGGATCTCTTGGGTCTTAGAGAGTCCAATTTTCTCAAGAATTCTGCTAAGTCAGCTTAGAGAGAATCACCCATCCTTGATCATTAATCACTCTGGCCTGCCTTCAGCAGAAATCTTGTTAAGTTGGTTTAGTAAAAATCCTCCTCTTGGTGTTTCCTTTTGGTAATTTTCCACCCACTGACCCCTTCACTCTACTCATTGGCCACCAATCCCCCTTGTCTTTCTGTATTTGGTGTTGAGCCTGATCTCTCTCCCCTACGGCAACAGTCTTGACTAAAGTCCTCCTTGCCACTTAACAAGTGTCAGAATAATTTTTTCTTTAACAGCAATAGTAGAGGGGTGAAGGCGCTTCTCTTATCACGTGAATTACCAAATCCTCTTCAATGAGCTGTATATGTGTCTGCCTCCTCAACTGTCACCAACCTTACCTCCAAGCAACCCAAATGTGGAGACATTTTTTTTCAAGGTAAAATGATATACTTATTGCAGTACTATGTACTTCTTGACCACTTAGCATGTGTAAAACTGCACTGTAGCTTTTAGTAAGTTTCCATCTTTTACAGAATAGCATTTCTATTTTAGAATAATTTTAGTCCTTACTAAAAGGTTACAGTAATAGAGTTTCTATATACCCCTTGCCCAGTTTCCCTGCTTATTAGTGTCTTACATAACTATGATATGTTTGTCACGAATAACCAACCTTGATTGTTTCATAGAAACTCAAATCCATACAGATCTTCATCCACGTATAATGACATTAGTCCTAATAGAATGGTCATAAGTTGAAAATATCAGAAGTTGGAAGTATTATAGGTCAAGCACGCATTTAATACACTAACCTACTGAACATCATAGTTTAGCCTAACCTGTCTTAAGCATTACCCTGCATTTGGGCAGAACCATCCAACACAAAACCTAGTTTATAATACAGTGTTGAACGTCTCATGTAATATATTGAATGCTGCACTGAAAGTGAAAAACAGAATTGTTGTCTGGGTGCAGACTTGTTGTAAGGGTGCCCTGGTGAACTTGTGGCCGACTGGGAGCTAAGCTCACTGCAGCTGCGCAGCAGCACAAACAAGATTGTACTGGGTGCCACTAGCCTGGGAAAAAAATCAAGGTTCAAAAACTGAAGGCAGAAGATCTTCAGTTTCTACTGAAGGCATATTGCTTTCACACTAGTATGAAGTCACAAAATCGTAATCATACATCCGTTTCTACTGAAGGCATATTGCTTTCACACTAGTATGAAGTCACAAAATCGTAAGTGGAGCTGTTGAAAGTCGGGGACTGTCTGTATTTCTTCTCCTTAGTTTTTAACCTACTATTCTCATGTATTACTCACTACATTTGGTCATCGTGTCTCTTTAAGTCCCTCTGGCCTGTGACAGTTGCCCAGGCTTTCCTTGTTTTTTATGACCTTGTCAGTTCGAGGGGTACACGTTAGGTATTCTACAGGATATCCCTCCTTTTGTGTTTTTCTAATGTTTTTCTCATGGTTAACTGGGATGATTGTTTTGAGGGAAGACTGCCACGGAGGTAAACTGCCATTTCTGTCACCTTGGTCAGTGGTTCATGCTCTCAGTGTGACATCCCTGTAACGTTAACCTTGATCACAGGGCTGAGGTCTTGCCTGTCAGCTTTTTCCGCCGTAAAGTTACTCTTCCCCTGTTGTCATCTTTTTAAAGAAGTTACTAAGCATAGCCCACTTTTAAGAACTGGGGATTTATCCAATTTATGATCAGGAAAGGAAAAACATGGGGGGCAGAGGGATAAATTCTGAGGTTCGGATTAACATATATACACTACTGTATATAAAATGGGCAAGTAACAAGGACCTACTGTACAGCACAGGGAAATGTACTCAATACCCTGTAGTAACCCATATGGGAAAATAATCTGGAAAGGAATGGATGCATGTGTGTGCACAACTGAATTACTTTACTGTACAGCTGAAACTAACGCAACCTTCTAAGTCGACTATACACCAATCTTTTTTTTTTTTTTTTTAAGGAAGGGTGATGTCATTTTGAATCATTCGGTTTTATGACCTTTTTATTCCTTCCGGACAGGTTTAGGACACTTTTTCCTTAATATTCTACAGTTCCAGTTCAGTAAATATGTGAGTAGGTAGAAAGCACTTCCAGGTTCCGTGGATAATTGTGCCTGAGACCACACTCTGGCGTCCAGGAGCTTATAACCCAGCACATCTGCTGCTCACGCTCTAGTGACGTTACTTTGTAGGCGTTCACATGCCATTCCCTGGCTACGATTACTGCCCAGAGAAGTGGACAGGCACAACTTGCTGTTCCGAGTCTCTCACCTTTGTGAGAAACTGATAAGAATAAACCATTTCCTCAACACTTAAAAAAAAAAAAAAAGAAATGTGGATTTATGCTCCACCTCCTTGAAGGCAGGGGAGCTACGTAAGTTATGGGAATTTTTCTGCATGGAAGATTTGACTCTTCTCTCCCATTTATTTATTTATTTAGTCATGCATTTATATCAGAATGGACCCACGAATATTGATTTTATACTTTTGGTTGTAGTCCAACACTCCATTATTGTTTTGTTGCTCAAACTGTTCCAGTTTTGGTTCTTTCCCTTGGCTCCTGTGTCCTTCGGCACACCCCCATCTCTGCGGGCACTTCCTTACTCTCTGACACCAGAGGATGCTTCAGGCTTGTCTTACATATATCCAGCCCTGATGCTAGCCTCAGCCATTTCTCCAAGGATCCCTGGTTACTTTTACTGGAGAATGGTATTAGAAGCCAAGATCTGGGTGCTGGGTGCTGTTGTAATATCTGCTGTTTCGAGACCCTCTTTGCCAAGGGAGGAAGAAAATACATGTGTGTATGCTTGCCTGTGTATAGATACACGTCGATAAACATTTCTATATGTAATTGCATCTGTATTAAACTGACTGTGAGTTCATTCTGATGGCTCCAACTCTAATCCATTCCACATGGATCCTTCTCGTTTTCTCCCTTTGCTTGTTTCTAATCTCCCTCCTCAGCAGTCGGAAAGCCTGCCTGCTACCATCTGCCATTCACTGACCTAATTCTTCAGTTCCGGTGTACCTGCAGTATACTTACAGAATTGCTAAGCTGTACATCCCTGTGCGGGGAAAACTTTATCAGCCAGAGTACTGTGCTAGAGATTTATTTTTTTTATTCATTCCTTGTACAGATACCAGTTGAGCACCTGCTCTGTTCCAGAGATGCTCTGAAAATGAAGAACCCGTGGTGACCAAGACAGCCAGTCTCCGCACCTATTTACCAAATGGATCCCTGACCAGGCCGATGGAGAGCTGGTGAAAGCTTTTTATAGTGAGGGGTGGCTGGTGGTGACATTACGAGAGAATTCAGGTAGAAGCAAAACTGGAGTTGAGGGACCAGCTGGGAGGCACTGCAGCTTTCCTGGGAACCAAGGACTTGGGACATAACAAGACACAAGACACAGGGCAGAGGGATGACAAAGGCAGGACTGATGGGCATTGTAACTGATTCCACGCGGGGGTCTGAGGACGAGGGAGGGGACCAAGGTGCTGCTGAGGTCAGGTCAATGCGGGGGGGGAATTAGGTTGAGGTGAGTGAGGCAGGTCGTCCGAGGCAGGGTCAGATCCTGTCTTCACTCACTTTTTTTTTTTTTAGATCTTGTTTATTTGGATTTTTTGTATTATTTTGAATTTTTAAAGAATTACATTACAATGGTATCTATCCCGATCAAGGGTCCTTTTAGCATCCCTTCATATTTTGCACCTGACACAAGGGAGCCACTCGCCTGGCCCAGGCCCTGGGCCAGTTAAGTGTAGTCATCAAAATGGCTCAAGATTTTTTTGAATTTTATTTTTATCAAAGTATAATTGATGTACAGTGTTGTGTCCATTTCTGCTGTATAGCGAAGTGACCCAGTCATATATATATATATACACATTCTTTTTTTTTTTTTTTGTCTTTTTGCCTTTTATCTAGAGCTGCACCCGCGGCATATGGAGGTTCCCAGGCTAGGGGTCTAATAGGAGCTGTAGCTGCCAGCCTTCGCCACAGCCACAGCAACACGGGATCCGAGCCGTGCCTGCAACCT